>JAUTXW010003006.1:0-51001 GCA_030620095.1 Kuschelorhynchus macadamiae
AACATTAATTAAATATTGACTATTTAAAAGATAAACACTTCAATGAAATATATGATAAATTGAATCATCAATATCAATTTCTTAAACTATTGATTAAATGATGGAAATGTTCAGTTAATCAATTTTTTTCAGTTGAATTAATCCATTAATAGTAAAACTCAATTAATGAAAAAAATTGATTTACCATAAAATTCTAGTAATCCAGAAAAATCAATTATTTGCAATATTCTATAAATAGTTATCAATTTTGATAACTGCCCAGCCATATGTTTGGAAGGGGCATAAATACACTTTGAAAACAATTTTATTTTATTGCTTATTATTTAGATACTTTTTGAAGTATTATGTTCAAAACATTAAATTTAGTCTTACTGCTTCTGCATTATAGTTTCAAAGATATCTGGAAGAGGAGTTTTAATGCCCAAAATACATTTGAGGACAATAATGGTAATGAAGATAATAATACCAAAATTAATAATAATAATAATAATAATATAATAATAGTAGTTCAGTTCAGTTTAATTTATTGAGAAGCAGGATATGCTGTAAATAATAGTCTAGTCTAATAGAAGTATAAATACAAATATATCTTCAAATACTTCTATCCTATAAAATTGTAGAATTAATATTAACATTAAGATAGGTAATGTCTCAAAAACTTGTTAATAATATGTATTATATAATTAATAATATACAATTTATATTAATGATATTGATTGTTTTTCGGGTATAGAATTTTTGAATTTGTTTTTGTCATGTAGTGTAGAAAGTATGGAAGAGGTCATAGAGGAAATAAAAAACATTCTAAACAAAAACTGATTTGTTTCTAAAAACTAACAAACTTAAACTCAGTGTACCAAAAACCAAAGCAATGATAATTAGTACAAAGTATAAGCTTGACAATTTCAATATAGCACAATAAAAATAAATTCAAATTCATGATGAACAGGTTTAGTGAATTATTGAAATTAAATATTTAGAAGTAATGTTAGATATTGCACTCACATTTATTTTCCACATACATGCAAAATAAAATTCTAAAAACACTTTTCTTCTTTACCAGAATGGCCAAACTCTTAACTCTCTATGTGAGATTGACTGTCTTTCAGACTGTTGTCCACTGTCCAACTTTGCTTTGAATTCTATGCATCTCTTGCTTACCTTTTGTGCAATAGAATACCTCCTCCTGTTCAGTCTCTACAAAAATTACAAAATAGAGGAATGAGATTAACATTAAATGAGTTAACAATCGGAAAAAATGTACAGGGTGTTCACACATATTTTGACACCCACTTAGGGAGTTTAT
Source organism: Kuschelorhynchus macadamiae (assembly GCA_030620095.1). Taxonomy (NCBI): domain Eukaryota; kingdom Metazoa; phylum Arthropoda; class Insecta; order Coleoptera; family Curculionidae; genus Kuschelorhynchus; species Kuschelorhynchus macadamiae. Next base: position 1,307 of record JAUTXW010003006.1, read on the forward strand.
TATTCAAGTTATTTGGATTTACCTGAACCATCAGAAACCGTCAACAAAATAAACAAAAAGCAATTAAAGTAAGTAAAAAATTGAGTATCAACTTTATATATATATATATATATATATATATATATATATATATATATATATATATATATATATACATACATACATACATACATACATATATTTACCAGGTTTGATACCTTTATCTTTAAAGATAACTGAAAAAATTGACAAAAACTGTGACAATGTGGTGGAAAGAGAGAGAACATACATATATATATATATAAAGTCATTAGAAAGGAACACACTGTTTCTTACAGCAGTGTTATTGTCAATTTTCTTGGTTGTCTTTAAAGATAAGGGTTGTGTTTTGTTTATTTTGTTGACAGATTCCGATGTTTCAGGTAAAACCAAATAAGTGGGTGTCAAAATATTGGTGAGAACATTTTTTTCCACTTAATATATTGATGTACAATTTCAGTACATTTTCCACATGTCTATTAGGTGTAAAAACATGTCCACACATCTACTACAAGTAAAAACAAGTATTACTGATTATACAATACATGGAAATATTCATCTTTCTGACACTAGAAACAACATATATATATATATATATATATATATATATATATATATATATATATACACAAATTTTTGTCACATACATAGATTAAAAACTTGTTTTTGTTTCCACTGGCCAAAGTTCTATGTTTTGCCAGTGTCTGTGAAAGTGCTACCCCTTAATAATTTTAAAACTCAAATTAAAAAATTAATTTACTTCAACTGATTAATTTATGAATATTGGTTTTAGTGATATATGTTTATAAAATATTTACATTTTTTTGACTTGTATAAACTAAGTATGACATCAATAAATGTGTGAAGTTTTAGATGAAACTTTGATATAATATATTTCTCTATCTTTTAAAATTAAGAATGTAGACCCTGTTTAAAATGTAAATAGAAACCCTGGATATACAGGGTGTCTATAATAAGATGCCCAATCCCCTCATCGGGAGAACCATAAGGGGATAAAAAAAAATTAAAGACAGATATTTTTTGTTCTTTTTGAGGTTTTAATTTATTTTGTTTTCATTTAAATAGAGTGTTACGTTTTTCCTGGGTTAATATAAATTTTCTTAATTTAAATATATATTATGAAATTTAATACTAGTTCAACAACATATATTAGTATGGGTCTATAGTACAATGTTTGTTACCAATACAATGGATGTATTGGAATTTTTCTGCATTTTTTATTCTTTTTTGCATTAGCGCTAAAAACTTTTTAAAATTTTGCTAGAGCCAAAAAAAGATAGAAGTTCATTTTATTTATACTCTAATACTCGGGTTTTAAAAATGAAAAAAAGTGACAATGGTGCAATGTTTTACCTTATCATATCTATTTTTTTTATTTCTCACCCTGTTTATTATATTAAAGTTAAATAGAGCATTGAGCAACGACTTCAACAATATATAATGACATTCAGATTTACTGGATTGAAGATCAACATTAGCAAGTAATTTTATTTTTTCATACCAAAGCTTTCAAATTGTGTAATTTATAAAAATAAATTTTAATTTTTACGCAGAAACAGATATACAGATAATATTTAATTCACCCTTTTGGTGTTCTTGAATATTATCTTGATAAAAGTTATATTAACTAGAACCAGTAAATGATAAAAATATTGAATTTTTGAATGTTTGTTTTAGATTAAATTGGGTAAACTTAAATCTATAGTTATTCTTATACACTTTACCTTTTAAACTTCTTCATAAAAAATAATTCAAAGTGAAAACATCAGGGCTGTTGGGGGGTAAGAGATCCTTTCCAATGGGCACAAACAATTCTATAAAATTGTTGTTTAAAAATTGATTTGTCTCTCGGCCACTATGACATAGAGCACCATGATATTTGAAAAACAGCATAATTCACTTTCTTCTTTCAGCAATTTATAAACAACAATTTTGCAGAATTTATTTGGCCGAATAGAAATGTTCCCTGACCTCCAGAAGTCTTACCCCCTTGGATTATTTTTATGGAGAATTTTAAAATATAATGTGTATAAAAATAGAGACCAAGTCCTTCACCAATTTAAACAAAGAAATAATGAAGAAATTCAATTATTTAGACAAAGTGGTTCTGAATGAAAGAGTGAGTAAAGTATTACCTGTAATAACTATTAATGCCTAAGTATTTACTTTTTAAGTTACAAAATTTGAAAAAATGAATTATGTTTTGTTTCTATTTAAAATTAGAAACTTAGTATGCTAAATTTTTCCTCTATCTTTTATGAATTATGTTTTGAAGAGAATCTTTGATAAGTCTGACATGGTGAGTTGTAGACCCATACTGTTACATATTTTTGAAAATCATTGTTTAGTGCTTTATTTAATTTTAATAGATAAATAAAAAAAATACGATAAGCGAACTATGGCAACATTGTAACTTTTTTCAAGTTTTAAAACCTTAGTATTAGAGCATAAATAGAATGAACTTTTATAATTTTTTTTGCTCTAGTAGAATCCCAAAAAGCTTTCTACTACTTTAATTCAGTCAATTTGAAATAGATGAACAAGTGAAGATAAATGGTAATAAATCTGAAAGGTTGCCTTACACATCCATACTAATATATCATTAACAATACTATCATATTCTGTAATATATAGAGTATTCTATTTAAAATTAGAAACTTAGTATGCTAAATTTTTCCTCTATCTTTTATGGTTTTCCAGATAAAAGCAAAAGGTGTCTTATTTTAGACACCCTGTAAATATTATTAAATAACTATGTGCAGTGGCACTAAACAGGGTTACACTCCATTTTCTCTGAAAAAAGGAAGTGGTCATATTGAGGGAAGTTCTGGATAAAGCCAATTTACCAATTTATGCATATTGCTGATAGAAAAACTAAAATTCAGTAAAGAAACTAAAAACCATTTATTTGGTATTTGCAGTCATGCAGGCTACCAGTACTGTGGAGCATGTGGAGGTCATGCCTATAGACAAATCAGTCCTGTTGTTGTACGCAGAATCTTCGTGCTGGGCCCTTCTCACCATGTGCGTTTGTCAGGTTGTGCCTTGTCTTGTGCACAGAAATACAAGACTCCTTTATATGATTTACATATAGATATGCAAGGTAAATACTCTTTTAAAGTAAATAGTTTAGTTCCAACTTTATAGCCAAAGATTCTTTTTCTAGTAAATAATGAATTAGAAAAGACTGGTCAGTTTGAGTGGATGGATTTGGACACTGATGAAAATGAACATAGCATAGAAATGCATTTACCATATATTGCCAAGGTTATGGAAAAGTAAGTAAATTGTGGCAAACATAAAAAGTGTCATTAATATTTTTTAAGTAATTAAATATGGCAAGGAATGTGACAATATGATATTTAAATTTTTAGCTACAGACACCAATTTAGTATTGTTCCTATATTAGTCGGGTCACTCAGTCCAGATAGGGAAGCATATTATGGCAGGATTTTAGCACCTTATTTAGCAGATCCCAAAAATCTTTTTATAATATCATCGGATTTTTGCCATTGGGGTCATAGATTTAGATATACTTACTATGACAGATCTTTTGGTAGTATTTATGAGTCAATTGAAGGGCTAGATCGTGTGGTAAGTTGATTTAAAATTTAAGTTAACTACAAGTAAACCCTTTTTGTGTCTACAATCTAATTACATTTTTAGGGTATGAATATTATTGAAAATTTAAATCCTACTGAATTCACGAATTACCTAAAGAAGTATGGAAATACTATATGTGGTAGACATCCTATTGGAATTCTTCTTCAGGTAGGTTGGTTTTAATAAGGGATTGTTGCAGTTTTCTAAATTATTATATCTGTTTATAAAATGAACTATTTTATAGTTCGTTTCTAGCCAAGAAAATCTATGGCCAAGTACCAAATATCGTATTCAGTTATTATTAATTTTTTTCAGAGATTATAATATAGAGGGGTATTTTTAACAAATTATAAGTTTATCTGAACATGTCGTTTTTCTCAGCTTATCTATGCATTAAACAGTTGTTTCTTGCCTCAGATATGATTAAAAGTAATGCCTCTAAATATTTTAATACTACTATTGTACATAGAGGCTTGTCAAAAGTTGTGCGCAATCAATCCATCAAATGGGTGGTTCTTGCTTATTATAAATACACAAGGTTTGATAACTTTATCTTTAAAGACATCTGAGAATGTTCTGTCATTGGACATGGTTTTTGTGAATTTTCTCGGGTCCTTTTAACGGTAACGGTATTAAACCTAGCTTATGTGTAATCTGTATGTATAATATACAAGGTGTACCATTAATAAAAAATGTTTAATGTTGTTGCTAATCTGGGTGACTGTTTGACACTGCAGAGTGACTTGTACTCACTCTCAGTTTAGTGTGATAGAATATACGAGAATATGTCGAAAGTTAACAAATGTAAAATTCTTACTATTTGAAGAAAAATTAATTTTGTAGTAAACAATGAACAGTTGGAACGAGTTAACCAAATAAAATATTTAGGTATATATATTGCTGTGGGTTCCCTTTATAACAAATACTTCTTTTTCAAAAACTAACTTTATTAAACACTCAACAATAAACACTATGCCAACACATCTAATATAAGGCTAACTTAAATTGTTAACGTCCTTTTTTCTTAAATTCCCAAAATGTTCGAGGAGGCCTTCGAGGAACTCTCTGAAATGTTCTAGACGGTGTTCGATATAGTTTGATGTGTTTGTTTACTCCTAGCAGGCGGAATTTGAACGTTTGATGACTCATTTGGGTCGTTTCGGGACGAGTATCACAATATTGATAATGAACTAATGTTCTGAACGGTTATGAAGATGTTAGGATTTATTATTCGTACTATGAAAGATTTTGATGACATAAATTGCTTTAAAACGTTATACTACTCATTGGTACGATTTATTCTTGAATATGTAAGTCCTGTTCGATTTCTGCATTATCAAATTTTAAATCATGAATCATCATATAATCATAATCATCTTATAAAGTCCAAAGAACATCTTTTTTCGATTTGTCCCTTTTAAGTTTGGCTGATCAAATGAACATAGTAATTATTCACTAAAAACTTACATTATAGGGACAGTCTTAAAAACGGTTGAGCTCAGAATAATATCATTAAATTACCTGAACTACTTTTATTATTTGCATATACCCCAGCGTATAACATCAAGCAAGATAATGATCTATTTTTTGTTCAGTTTCGTACAACTAATTATGGTATGAATAGTTCTATTTCTAGATTTTGCAGGATAGACAATGACAAATGTGGCGAGCTCGATTTTTTTAACATGTCACAGAAATCTTTCAAAAGTTGTACTAAAAGACTGGATTGGTAACTATTTATTTGATCTTATAATTACTTTTTTGTTAGTATTGTGATGTAACATTTTATATGGGAAACCATTAAAAAACATTTTATTTTATTTTTTCAAGCAATATATTCCCAACTGTTATTCTCTACAGAAGTTTAAAGTAAATATCAATAAGTGTATTGTCATTTTTTGTTCCAGGCAATACAAGAATTACTCAGAAATAACCGTTCGCAAAGTGCCAGTTTAAAATTTTTAAAATACGCCCAGTCCAGCCAGTGCCGTAACATGAATGACTCATCAGTGAGCTATGCATCAGCTGCCTTGGTAATTGATTAGTATCAGAGGGGCCTTACACCATATAACTTTCATAGGGTTTCTTATACATTTAAAACTAGCTTATTATGATAGTAGGTAGAAACTTTAATTTACTGTGGTAGCACTTTGAGAAAATTTGAATATTTTTATATCCTGAGAACAACAATTTTGAATGATATGGTTAAATATGGGTCACGTTGATAATTTAGACACATTTTATTACGAGCTATTAAAACGTGGATTTTTTGTTTTAATTAAGCAATCAACAATTTTGGATCACGTATTCAATAATTATTTTGGGTAAAAACTTCTGACATCATAACTATTATGTTTTTAACAGATGTTAGACTAGAATATCTTCTGAAAAAAATTTCAGGAACACTAATTTCTATACCCCCCCTGTTAGACAATAAATAAATAAATAACTTTTTCGTTTTGAAGATGGTGAAATGAAATTTTGGAATTTTAAATATGATAAAATTTGACATTTTTTCGTTATTGCTATACCTGGTTAAATTCGTATTTTTTGCTTCTAACTTTTGATTTTTAAATGGGACACTATATTACTATAGGGTTGCCACTTCCGGTTTAACCGGAAGCATATAAATATACCATACAAACCTATGCCACCGGGACCAAATACTTATTTTTATCATACATACATTTTTTTATGTCGACGTGGAAACGGAACGTTAAAAAGGACCTAATCAGGGCTAACGAAAAATACAGTCGGTTATATAAAACATGATTACATTCGAAATTATAGGTTTTTATAGAAAAAAAAACATCGCTCGACGGAAATGGATCCCAAGCCTTTGTAACGCAAGCCAAAAGCATTACCTATGATGCTACGAGGCTCGCTCACACCAAACACTTAACGAACTTTGTTTATTCTCCGACATATTCAATGACGTTATCAATGGTATTTTGGTACTGTGCACGCACACAAGGCAGAATAACTCTCATGATAATCAATACTATACGGGGTGTTTCTTAAGTACTTGTAGAAAATTCGGGGTCATGTTGCTGATGCTAAAAGTTGCTATAAACGTGTGTTTGCAGGGGCCTTCGTTTTTGAGATACGGGGTGGTAACTATTTTTTCTCAGTTCTTTTCATTGACGTCATATATTTCTAGAGATATATCAGTAAAAACACACTTTTTATTACGACGTCACTGGCTATTTTTGCAACAAATTTAAATTTCTTATTTTGTTCTGTAATTTTTCAGTCTCTTAGGTTTTTTCGATTTTTTTGTACCGCTTAAAAATTATTTAGCACAATGTTTACAATGTTATTAATATAACAAGGGGGTAGGTATTAATCTTGCAACCAATAAGGAAAGGTTTGATCCCACTGGCATAGGTCTGTACAGAGTGCTTATATGGTGGCCGGCAGTGCCAAATTTTGACATTTGAGATCTAAAAGTTGACAGGAAAGAGCAAGTCATTTTGTCCCAAGTTTAACGGTTTGGCCAATAGGTTCTAAAAGGTGCAAAATGACGATTATGAGACGCCATATACTCGAAAAAAAGTTGAACTTAGGTATCAGATATGTAACATTAAATGTATTTAAAATTTAAGGCAGAATCTAAAAAGTAATAACATGTAAAAGTAATAACATGTAGTATGTCTCATTTAAAAATCAGAGTTAATAGTCAATAATGACTTTTGGTAAACATTTCTGACATAACTATTATCTTCTTAAATGACATTAGAAAACGGTTACTTAAAAAAGAAAATGTATCAGAAGTAAAGAAAATTTAATTAGAATATCTTCTGTTTCCAGGAGCACTAATTCTTATACCACCCTTATAACTTTTTTCGTTTTAAAGATGGTGAAATGAAATTTTGGCAGTTTAAATTTTATAAAATTTTGCATATTTTCTGGCGTTGCCATAGCCTGGTTAAATTGATATTTCTTGCTTCTAAGTTTTGATTTTTAAATGGGATGCCCTATTTTATTACCTTTTAAATTCTATTGACAGTTCATGTTTTATGTTACCTGCTGTATACCAAAATTAAATTGTTTTCGTGAAAATGGCGTCCTCTCATCATCAACTGCACTTGCCTATCATAACATTTTTAAATCTATGATATGGTCGCCACTTCCCGATTCATCCGACCAGAAGTCTCAAAATGTTCACATTTCCGGCTAAACGGGAAGTTAACTTCATGAAATAGATTTCAAAAAGTTAAGATAGAAAAGAGCAAGTAATTATGTATCCAGTTTAACCGTTTAGTCGATAGAGAGTTAGGACATGTGACATAAAATGTGTTTAGGATTTAAGGCAGAATTTAAAAACACTCGATATAGTGTTATATCGAGTGTTCCATTTAAAAATCAAAAAATTCTTATTTAAATAATATAGGGTATTGTCAAAAAATGAGAAATTTTACTATATTTAAACTTTTAATTTCAATATCTTTATAAAACAAAATGTTACATGAACCACTGTTTTTTGGTTGTGCAGAAACTTTTTTGTAGGGATCCCTAATCATGGTATCTTGAAGCCAGTTAACTAATATGATAATAAATATCGGCGAAAATGTATTGTTTACCATTACCTGCACTGCTATACATTTAAAGACTTCTGTAGGGTGTTTCAAAAAACTTAAGCCATCGCCTAATGGGAGGATCCTTGGCATAAAATAAGAATTAACCACAGCAGTTTAGCTTTGGCACTTGTTTTTACTATCCTAACACACTCTAGTAGTTTTACTAAGAATAAAATGTAATGCTTGAATCTTGGATTTATTTTGATAACTTTCGGCATTATTTGAAATTAAAATATATCAAACATGGTTGCATTTTTCAACTTTAAGATTACCATTTTTGTATTAAATTAATCAGAGAGAATAAGTGCCATATATAAAAAAGTTATGAGCAAATAATGGTGAAAAAATGCATAATCTTGCTCAGAATGGAAGCATTCACGGTTTTGCCAGTTAATAGCTGTTGTCGACGACGTCCACTCATCCAATGTTAAATTGAAATAATGTGCTTTGTTTTTTGAGTGTTTCAAACTCCAGTGCAAAGTAATTAACAATTTTTATTCGGTATGCTAAAACTCTTTCACGAATTGTTGTTGAGGATCTTGGTATATAAGTAAATACCCTAGCAATAAGTGATTTTCTTAGATCAACTGATGTAACAAAAACTCTAAATGGTAATCCATCAAGAGCAGTCATTCGGGAAAGTATGGCATCCAAAGAATTTTCATTAGGGGAAGCGAAAAAATTTTTTTCTTTGCTTTTTAGGTGTTGCTGATGATTGAAGATCGAATTCATGTTGATTACCTTCCTTGGCATTGCTGCTAACATCTTTTTCGTTCACAATTATTATTGAGGACGAGGGCGACGGTACAGTTACCTTCTTTTGAGTGTTTTTATGTTTTGAATTAAAATGCACATGAATCCCCTTTGTAGAACCTCCTCTGGTTCCTATTATAATACCACAGTGTTGGTACGTACGTCTTTTTTTATTCATCCATCTGGGTAAATCTGTAAAATAGAAAATATGTAACAGGCACTTGCGAATTTCGCTGATTTATTTAACTGGGTACATAAATAACAAAACGCAAAGAACGAGTCAACTAACTGCTGTTCAATTAAAATTACGACTTGCCACTTACAACGGAAACAAAAATCAATATATAGAAACGGAATACAGACTGGTGTTCGGTGAATCCCCGATTTTATCGTAATAAATAAGTAAACGACCTGGGTATAACGAAATCGGAGATAGGGAGTCAAGAAATATATTTACCATTAGAGCAGATTTAAATTTGGGCATTCACATTTACGAGACTTCCGGGATCCGGCTAAAATTTAATCCCGGGATTTTCGAAATTAACATACAATGAGATTTAGGGTCCCGGAATTCCTTACTGGAAGCGCTAGTAAACACTAAAAATACTGTTGCATTGTTTAATTAAAACTTTTAACACTACTTGAAACACCTCTTTTATAATATAATACCTTCATGACCTGTTTATTGCCACGTCTATTTTACGTAGGTAATTTTTTCTTATATCTGTATATATTAGATTTTTTTATATATTGTTTTACTTTATGTTCGAGTAAATCTTTTTTTATTAGATTTTTGATAAGACATTATAAAATGGTTAGTGAAAGATGTTTCTATTAATTATTTTATGTTGCTTTGTTAAAGTGGTTAGGTTAATACATATAATTTAAGTGCAATTATCTTTAAACCCAGAATTTATACTTTATATTTTTTTTATTAGTGGCCATATGAGCTGATATTTTTTGTTTTGATTTATTATATCTACTAGACCACTTAAAACATAGGGAGGCTGAGTGTCTTAGAGATGATATTAGATCAGTAATATAGGCCGTTTATATTTATATATATATTTGAACAAATAATCAGTCACGATTTTAGAAATACAGTATTGACATTTCCGGCTAAATATTTTATCTCATTCTTTTTACATTTGAGAAGAAATGTGAATGTTGTATTTTTACAAGTAATTGAAATTACTGATCTAACTAGTTTTTGTGATTGCATAAAAGTACCTCATATTTTGCAATATATTTTGCCTTTATTCTAATAAATTAATTTAGCTTCTTATACTGGTATAACTCGAGAGTTGGGTTAAGTTATTAAAAGTTTAGGTTTGTTATGTATATTTAAATATGTATAACTTGGAATAGAGACCTTAAGCTTTATATTTTTCATAGTAACATCACAGATTACACCTACCAGATGCGAAAGTGTTAAGATTCGTCATATACCATACTTAGTGGCCTTTTGCACTTACCAGATGCGAAAGTATTAAGATTCGTCATATACCATATTTAGTGGCCTTGACGCAGCGACACGTGTTAAGACGTGGAATATATTGCCAAGTGGCGCTCATCAATAGCAAAAACGGCGAATACTGGCCCCGCGCCGTATCGAGAGAATTCGTATTTGTGGATGTAATCTGGGGTAACATTTGACATAAAGAACTTATAGATCTTAACCGACTCATTTAAAACAGTCATATTTCACCTTAAGTTTTTCTGTTTTATATATATTTTGTAAAGTTGTATAATAATCATGCGTAACATAATAATTAACAAACTGGTATTAATATTAAGATTTTATATTATCGTAGACCATTTACATATTTTACAAAGAATATATTATCTAGTTTTCATACATGAAAACATCTGTTATCTTTACTATTAAAATACCTTTTATAAAATTCATGCCATATGAATTTTATACATTGATTAGCAATAACGTTTTCTTTAAAAGAAGCAATATTTACCAATATTTCTTATATTGGTATTATTGTTTTTTTAATTAATTGAATATAGAGTGATTCAGTTGTGTCATGAAGTCCAGTAAGTTTTGTTACAAAAAAAAAGCCACAGAAAATGCATAACCTTACAAATTGCATCTCAGAAACTTTAAAATAAAACATTTTTGAGGTTCATCTACAGATATTGGATTCTGCACACTTTTGGACCATTCTGTATTTATAGGTCAATAATTTAGAGTGTTTTATGTAAATTATTGTGTTAATTAATTGCTAAAAAGTCGCCAAGAACTTATTTCATTACATAGTCTTTTAGATATTGAACATATTTTTTTTAGATATAAATGAGAGCCTTGAGATTCAAAAAGTTCATCAAGTATACAAGGTGTCCCAAACTGATTTTACTCTCTGATCTCTCATAAACGTGAAGGTAGAGAGAAGAAATTGGGGATTTGTATTCAATTCGTGTCATATTATATCGACTTAAATATATTTAATGACACCCTGTATATATTTCACTTATTTTAATATGGTTTTGATTTGGCGATTTAAAATCGATCCACGGATACTGTAGAAGTCAAGTTGGCCATGACTGCGGATACATTTGAAAACAATTAAACTGTCTTGTTATACCTGTCAAAGCATACTTTTAGCAAAGACCAATTATACACTTCCCTTCAAAATTAGTGAATAATGTAAATTTTAAGAAAAGTTTGATATTCAATATATTTCAAACTCCTCTACTGATTTGGATTATTTTTTTTTTATATGGTAGGCCAATTTTTTAGAAATCTTACTAAGGTATTTTCTTATGTAAACTGGTATATTCAGCAATTCCCTGCAAAAGTAATTTTGTATTGTCATAATTTTTTTCAGTATTCTCTTTTTTTTTTTCATCTTTTTATTTTCATTTTTAGTGGAAATGTACAGTTTTTTATCCCTGTATGTTTTTGCCCAACAACCAAATTCAAGACCTCATTGATAAATGTCAGGAAAATAAACCACTTTTGCTCAATAACAAATATACTCACCTCTTGCCACGATCACAGCTTGAGAGCAACGTGGCATGCACCAAATTAGTCGTTGGATCTGGTATTGTTTAGTCTCGCTAAATTTCGTTAAGCTTCTTCCCTCGGATCCCATAAATGTTCAATAGTATTAAAGTCAAGGCTTCGAAGCGGACAATCTATTCTGCCCATGCAGGCCTCTTGAAGATGGTTTTGCTACGTGATGGCGTGCATTGTCCGCCCAAAAATGTCGCATATGGCCTATCTTGTGAATCCATTATATATGTAATGTCTTGCTGAGCTCTTAATCTACCATTCAGTACCACTAACTCCGTTTGGTCCTTAAAAGATATCTCACTCCAGACCATAACTGACCCACTGTCATAACTCACACTGCGCCTAGCGATTTCAAACTTTCAAGTACTATGTTATCAATTTTCAAATTAAATGTCAGGTTTTTATTGAAGATAATGCCCAAATCGTTAAAAGAAGTAAAAACTTCGAGACTTGTGTTGTTTATAAAGTACGTGGAAGGTATGGGATTACATTTAGTAATGTTAAGATGCAGGTAATTAGTGCTGCACCATTCAACAAGTCTCTCAATGTCAGATTGCACGTGATTGGCATCAGAGGAAACTGGTGAAAATAATTTTAAGTCGCCTGCATATAAGATATTTGGACTGATATGCGATATATCTCGTTGGAAACTGAACCACACACGTTGATCTGTTGACGTCTATTAAATAAATATTACGTGATCCAATCAATGTACAAAAATCTGCTATAATTTTACTAGGATAATCTGATGGCAGACACTGTCAGACGCCTTATATATTTCAGTGTAAATGACATCAATTTGTTGGCCCGCTTCAACTGATGTTATTAGGTATTTCTGAATCATAACATGCCAGGTTTGAAAAATGGTTAATATAACAATTTCTTTATGGTTCATCTTGCATGCCAAGCACCCTAGATAAATGAAGATAAAAAGATTAATAAAAAAGATAATACGATAAAGAGTGGCACTATAACGTGACTTTTGCGGGATATTGCTGAACATACCAGTTCTCTCTACAAGGTGTTTTGAATCCTAATATACACTAATCCTAATAGCACCCTGTATGTATATTTTAGATATTTGTGAAATATTGGAAAAAAAGAGATCATCCAAGTTGGTAGAGTAGTTCGAAAAATATCAAAATTTTCTTAAAATTTACATTATTCGCTAACATTGACGAGAAGTATACTTTGTATAGATAGCTGTAGTGGCAGTAGAATTGATGGGACGAATTGTTTCTTACGGTCTACCCCAAGAGCTCACCCCCAATCAACTATTTAACCTCTAGAACTTCCTTAAAACTACCAGACCTAATTTCCTAGGTCTTGCAGGTAATTGAGTAAAACCGACCTGGAAGCCTCGTAATAAATCCTACCATTTGTTAGAAGAATGAAATGTAACATAATTTGTATATGTACTGTACAGGTAGTCTAAAATAAGATGATCTATCCCCTTATTTGGACAGCCGTAAAATATAGAAAAAAAAATTAAAAACAAATATTTCCCTGTCATTTTTTAAGTTGTAATTTATTTGGTTTTTATTGATGCGGGGTGTTGCATTTTTCTTGAGCTAAGAACTTTCTTATTTTGAATAGGGACAAATATTTCCTTGTCATTTTTTAAGTTGTAATTTATTTTGTTTTTATTGATACGGGGTGTTGCATTTTTCTTGGGCTGATAAGAACTTTCTTATTTTGAATAGGGCACCCTATATATTTGTGAGATTATGATAGCGCGTTTAAAGACGACTTCAACGAGTATCAGTCTGTAATGCAACGTTTCGGATTTATTGGCATTTTTGTTCATTTTTTTATCTATTTTCAATTTACGGAATTAAAAAGTTTTAAACTTTTTATATTTTATTATAGCCAAAAAAAGTTAAAAGTTCATTCTATTTACAGTGTATGACTCCAATTTCAAAACAAAAAAAAGTTGCAACGTTGTCATGTTTGGCGTATTGTAATTTTTTAAATATTTTTTTAATGCAACTCCTTGTATATTATATTAAATTTAAATAGAGCATTAAACAACAATTTCAATGATATACAACAACTCACCGTTTCAGACTTACTGACGATCACTTCCACTATGGAAGTTTTTTTCATAATAAAGGTTTAAAATTTTGTATTTTGAAAACATAAATAAAAACTTTATTCATAAACATAAAAACTAATGTTTATTACAGATAATACTTTTTTCACCCTTGTCTATTATCTTAATAAAAGTTTTTTTTAACTGGAATCAGTAGAATTTTTGTATGGTTTGTAACTAGTAACATGTCAAAAATCTTGAAAGTTATTTTTTGTGGTCATACATTAATTCCGCTATTTCAGATTAAGATTGGAGTCATAGGAAACCACATTAAAAATTTTTTTAGATTAAGTTTATATTGGATGTTGTTTAAACCTACAATTATTAATTATAATACAATATAAAAAACCTAAATTAAAATATTTAAATTGACTAGCAAAAGAATAAATAACTATAAAATTTTAAATAAGTTTAAGGCACGTTGCGCACTGTCTCCTCTTCTGAGCAGTACACGTAGTATAAATTTACATACGTTTTTATCGCTCTTGCTACATGCTCAATTGCGTAATTGAATTTTTTCGATTATTTTTTGCTTATTTTCACATCTATTTTTATACTACTTATGTTTTACAGTTCCAAAAAAAAACTCCAAGGGAGTAAGATCAGAGTGTGAGACAAGGCAAAATTTTCATTTGGTCCAATAACTGGTGCAAAATTGTTGTGTATAATGTGCGGATGGACAAGTAAATAATATTTTCAACTGGACGGTGTTCCAAATCACAGTGGCTCTTGAAGATAAATTAATTTATAAACAACACTTTTATAGATTAATTGGGCCCAATAAAAATAATCCCTGACCCCCGAAGAGCCCGGATCTTGTCAATCTGAATTACTTTGTATGGGAACTTTAGAAGATAAAGTGTATTAAAATAGTAGCGAAGATCTTGAGCAATTTAAGCAAAATATAATTGAAGAAATTCAGTTACCAAATTAAAGTGGTTCTGTAACAAAAGCGATAAAAAAATTGTGGAAAATTACACTGTGTATTGCTCAAAAAGGGGAACACGGGCAAAACTTTTTTTAGGTTTATTTAATATTTTGCAAATTTAGATTTTATTTTATATTTTATTATAATTAGTAACAAAGCAACATTTAATATAAATTTATTCTAACATCTAATTTTTAATATAGTTTTCTATGAAGCCAATGTTAAATTAATGTATATACTAGCTGGCCAGGCAGATCTCGTTCTGCCGTTTACGTTAGATGGCGCGGTGAGTTTCCAGCAAAATTATAAGAATATGTGGCGCATTTGCCACATCGTCCAGAAATGTTATTGAAGGAAAACATTGGTTTTATAAAAAAAATACTCAATAAAACAATACAAAAAATAGCGTTGAAAGGTCTCGGTAACCAGATGATCATTTAAAAAAAATCATGTAAATTGGTGCAGTACAACTCTCAACTTGCTGAAAAATCGGGCTTAGTGTTTTAAATATATAGATAACCGTATTAAAGTTTTCATCATTTACTGATTTTAGTTAATAAAACTTTTATTTAAATAGTGGACAAGAGTAAATAAAGTATTATCTGTAATAAATACTAGTGCGGAAATATTTATTTTTTCAAATTACACAATTCAAAATCTTTTTTATTAAAAAAAAACTTACATGCTGAAGATGATCGTCAATAAGTCTGAAACAGTGAGTCATATTTGTGTATATCATTGAAATCGCTGTTTAATGCTCTATTTAAAAATTTCGATACGCGAAATATGCAAAATTAAGTTTTAAAACCTGAGTATTAGAATAGATTTTTAAATGTGTTCAGAGTATTTGTTGCGTTTATATTGACAAACAAAAATCTTTTTTGGCTTTTTCGCAACTGAATAAAAGTATTTAACTTTAAATTAATTGAAGCAAATATTTAATAAAATTACATATCTCAACATGTAGACTAGTCTGTCTACGGAATGTTTCGATAAATAATAGAAACAATATTCTTTAAGCAAGCATAAGAAATTATGTCATTTACTTTAAGTTTTTATAGACACATAGTAGTTGTAGAAATACTCATCAGTGCGCCGATCGTAAGAGAGAAACATTAAAAGTCGCGAAAAAGCCAAAAAAGATTTTTGTTTGTCAATCTAAACGCAACAAATAATCTAAACACAACAAATAATCTAAACACATTTAAAAATAACATTATAGATGGCTGCAATCTATCATTTTTTTATATCTAGGTTACATGTCAAACAAATTGACAATTATTTTTATTCAGTTGCGAAAAAGCCAAAAAAGATTTTTCTTTATTAGAATAAACTCGTATTTTTTTTGGCTCTAATAAAATTTAAAAAAGCTAGTAAAAAATCCGAAACGTTGCGTTAAAGGCCCATACTCATATATATCGTTGAACTCGTCTTTAAACGCGCTATCATAAATCTGCATTATAGGATGTCCTATTTAAAATAAGAAAGTTCATATCAGCCGAGGAAAAATTCAACACCCTGTATAAATAAAAACAAAGTAACTTGAAACGTCAAAAGAAACAAAAAAATATTTGTCTTTAAATTGTTCTTCTATTTTTTGCAGCAGTTTGCTTTGACAGGTGTTACATGACAATTCAACGCGTATCTGGCAGTCACGGCCAAATTGACTAAAAAATGCAAGTTTCTACGGTATTTGTAGACCGATTCTAAATCGCAAAAAAATTGGATAGTCAAATCAAAACTCACCAAAACCAAAAAATATACAGGATGTCATTAAACACTTTCAATTCGATGTCACTTGGCCCGAATGCCCCGAATTGAAGGACCGAAGAATAAAATGAACGATGGAGTCTCTTTTTTATCTATACAAATCCCACAAATTTCATTTTTGTCATTTTTCCCGGTTCGGAAATATCCTCTGGTGAAATCAGTTTGGGCATCCTGTATAAACATGCTGTGTGGTCCAAGAAATATCAAATAAATGCGAAATTTATTTCTGACTAAGAATAAGGTAGGAATCTAGTGCAATTTTAAAAAAAGTGCCTGTTTCGAGAATAGTAGCATATACTTTATTTTCTTGCAAAAGAAAAGTACCCTTACTTTTAAATGAGGAGACAAAGTATAATTATATCTTAGCTATTTTTTTTTTGAGAATTGGCAGTGATCTACCTTAAAATAAATAAAAAATCGTGCTTAATTGGTATTTAATTATATTATAATGTATTATTTTTTATAATTTTTAGTTAAAATTAAGGCAAGTTTTTTATTTTACCTTATATTAGTTTTTATGTTAATTAGTAACTTTCTTCATTTCGTTTCATCCGTCTTGGAACACACCGTATAGACATACATATTCTATTTGTATATTGGGGGAAATATATTTTAATACGAAAGGTAGATTTGTACATCTTGAACTTGTAAAACGGAAACTTTACGAGATAATTTTAGGCGAACACTGACATAATTAAGTACATGTCAATTTTTAGCAGTTTATTTTAGGTCTGCTGTGGATTCTTTTTATTGCCAGGTGCTTGATAACCTTCTCTTACGACAACTTTGTTATTTTTATAATATTGTTGTGAGAAAGCATGCTGTTTTATATCTGAATAATAGAATAGACTTAAAAGCCTTCTAAATAAGTATTTCGATACGCAACTTGCCAAACGATACCAGTGTGCTATAAATGTACGTAATTTAATACATAACACTCTAAGAAAGACTTATCTTAAAAAAAAACTGGTAATTTCTATTTGGAAACTATATGAAATGCAATTATAAATGTTTATAAATTTAATAAATCGAATTTCAAGAACGCTCTCCGATTGGCTGTGACGTCATACCATTATATGGCTTCCCTTTTCTGTCTTGTTTTATTCTTATGCAGCATCCTACCGCAAAAAAAGTGAAAGTTGTTTACTCGACATTTGTAATTATTATTTTTTAATATTTCGAAAAGTATTTTCTGATCTTTTAGCGAAACTTTCCTGTTAAAAATAGAACTCCAACATTTGGTTAAACATCATGTTTCACAACTTTCTCTTTACATTCACATTTAAGTTGATCTTATTTTAGGATTAACCAAAATGCTTGGGAAGAATTTACAGAATTTGTTTGTGAATGCGTACCCAAAAAGTTACCAAACGAGGTACGAAATATGGCATTTGACCCTAAAAAATGTATTTTTTAAAAAAAATTGGTAATAAAGATTTTCTACGTTTTATTAAAGAATATTGAAAAGTGCACAATATTCTGCAAAGTTCAATTAACAAGACCAAATCGAAAATGTATTTTGGATTTATTCCTATATTCTCCTCTTCTTGTTCAAGTTCTTGAAAAAAAATTAAATATACTTAATAAAAGTGCCCTGTATATTACACAGTATCATTTTCTATGGTCAAATTTTAAAATCAGCTAGAACGCTATCAATATCTTGAAAATATTTTAAATGTCAAATCCTAAAACAGTCAACTGGTTTTTGGGGAATTGCGAAAAAGCCATAGCTTGTTAAATTTATGTTCAATTTTAAGTTTGTCTTTTAGCTGCATATTTTGTAGTAAATAATTTTTTAAGTTCGGTATTATTACAGAACATTTTGATAAGTCTTTTATAAAACCTTAATAGTTCTGGTGAATGTTAATATAATATTAAGACCTTAGACAAGTGAATATTAGAGCCAGTGTGATAAATGGTTTGTTTAAGCGAATTAGAAAATTTCAGATATCATTAAGAATGATTATCAAAAAATGAGTTACGTTGATTTGAATTTTGCTGAGGTTATTACCGATTAAATTTTTATGGCAGGGTTCTTGTCAATTTACTCGAACGTCTTTAAAGATAAAGGTATCAAACCTCGTATTTTTATAATCCGCAATTGAAATAATATTTTACAGGGTGTTCCATTTAAAATAACAATGTCGATGCTCATTTTTTTACTTTCCAAATGTTATTTGTATATTTCTTTAGCAAATCCTGCCGGTTCAGAGAAAACTATAAAACTTGTGTAGAATATTTTTTGATATCTCTAAAAGTTAGACACCGTTTAAAATATAATCAGTACAGGGTGTACGTACATACCGAAAATATATCATTCAATCGTTTACTAAAATAATTCAAAAAACATATAGATCAGTTCGAGAATTTAAACCTAGTTAGGGTTTTACCATCCCAAAAACCCCTGTCTAAACCGAATAAGCAAATTACGAATTTTTGCAAATATTTTGGCATTAAGTTTATGTAAAACAATCTTATTTTCAAAAGTTTTTTTTTGTATTTCCTTAAAGGACCTGGATAAAAAGTCCAAATCAAATGATATTTAGCTAAAATAAATTTTGTCCATTAGCAAACTTGCTCGTTTGTAAATAAATAAAAAATACCTATTTTAAAAAGACGTATCAAAAGGATTTTAAGGGAGGTTCATATCATAAAATTTTCAGATAAGAACCCAATCTTTTAAATGCATTGCTATTTATATATACAGAAGAGTGGCTCTAGTTATAATGCTGTATATTTATGTAGTAAGAATTTTGTTTATTACGCCGCTAGACCTTGGCTGAATATATATGCATATTGGTTATTTTGAAACCAATATCTTTTTTTCTATATTAATTTGTATATCTGATTTTATTTCGTACTATTTACAGATAATTATTTTTGTGGGCAGTAAATCATAGACAGACGGGCAAGTTAAGCAACACAGCAGTCGCTAAATGTTAAGAAACGTTTTCTGTGAAAACTTACGTATAAAAGAATAGAAATTCGTTTTTGATACTAATTTTGCGTTTAATAACCGTTTTGAAGAATTGCTGATGTATTTGAACGACAGCGCATAAAAGAGACACTGTTTTGTATGTCTAGTCATACGAATATTTGTCTTAAACCATAAAAAAGTCAAATCAAGGTAAGCTCTTTAATACAGTTATTTGAAACTTAAGCAGATCAAAAGTAATGTTAAGTTTCCAGCGTTTTCAGCCACATCAGCCTTTACGCCTTGATTGTAAACGAGATTAGTCATGTAGGCTTTTATTTATTTTGTATTTTAATGCGCCCCTTCAACACAACCGAAGTAACTAGTAAGTATATCTTGTTAAAACGATATTGCTTGTACATATTCTTTAGTAAACGTATTACTGTGTATATTTTGTAAGCGGCATAAACCAACTTATCTGTGAGTATAAAGTTTATTTATGATATATGTATATGAGAAAATCGTAGGATTCAATGTTACTTCATTAGGTATAGTTCAGAGCTAGGAATCTTTCGCCCTAAAGTACTCATGAATACATAAACAAATGTACTTATTTGAGAAGTATTCAAAAAATAAGTACGTTTCCAAAATTTGCTCTATGAAATATTAAGTTTAAAATATTTCCTCTAAGATGTGCAGGGTGTCCGAGATAGGAAGCCCTACTCCCTTTTCTGAAAAATCATAAGAGATAGTAGAGGCTAGCTTAAACTGTTTATTTTGGCTCTATTTTCTTCTATAGACCCTTTTCAAAATATAAACAGAATCCATGTACATTCAGTACATATTCATTTGAAAATAACTCGTCAGCTGTAGAGTTCATGAACTGAGTACTTTGGGTATTTAAGTACAACTATCAGAGTATAATTTACTTATACATTTTTCAGCTCTGGTAATAGTTAAAATATACACCAAAAATATTTTCTATCATTGTGATTTATGCTATTTTTACTTATTTCTTTTTGCGATTTGTGTATAAAGAATTTGCAATATGTTTATTTATTTATTTATTATTTACCGTTGATATTCAGTGCTTCCATATAATAATCCCCTATTTGACATCACTATAAAGTTTAAAAATGATTCCGGGAGGTTTTATTATCAGGCAAGTTTCAAGTTAAGAGCATTAATATTTTTTTACTGTAACTGCCTCCCTTTTATCAAGAAAATTGAATATAACAGGGGGTGTATTAAGAAAACCTGAGAACCTAAATATCTCGGTACATATACATCAGATTTGAGTCACGGTTTATTGATCATGTTGGACCGTGTATCATATTGGCAATGTTGCCCAGTTTACCAGTTCCGCAGAAACTATTTAAACTTCTTTTTTTAAAATATACCCCATACATTCGCTATTCTCTGTCATCTAGCATTATTGTGGACCCCTTATTATCAAATACTTATTTTTGAAGATATGCCAACACATCATTGTTTTGTAAAAAGTATTGGAAGGGTTAAATATTTCTGTAACTACATGATTTACATAACTAAATTTTACTTTACTATTTTGAATAGAAGTTTCTGGTCATCTCTGCAATTGTCTAGGTCCGTATATTTAATTTTGGTAAATATATTGAGTAGATGCTTTTAGTTTATGGATGAAGGGGGCACGATCAACCAAAAGCGGGTAGGAGATCACTTCCCCGGGTCCCAATACTCTCAATGTTACGCACCTTTGTGCTTAAGTTTTTGCGATTTTAGATTTGTCGATTATTGTCTTCCATACTGTTGGTAGTTTTAATGATTCGTCTCTTTTATTCAAATCACCTTGTTTTTCAATTTCTATGGCTTCTCGGATTATTCTGGTCTTATAATGTTCTATATTGGCAATCTCCCTACAACTATCGAAATTTATTTTATGGCCGGTTTCCTGATGATGTAGGAATAAAGCTGAGGTTGTTTGTTTATTTCTCTTCCACTCTTGCTGATATTCGCCTGTTAGTTTGCCCCACGTACAACTTTTCACAGTCCTGGCACGGAATACTGTATACTCCGTGGTTTTCCAGTTTGTTTTTATCTTTTGATTTTCCGAGTAGTTTACCTATAGTTGTTTGTGGCTTGTGTATTGTTTGTATGTTGTGTTTCCTAAGAATTCTTCCGATTCTGTCTGTTGTGCCTGTTACATATGGTAAGACTACTCGTTGCTTTCCCGGTTCATAATTTTTGTTGTTCGTTGTTCGGGAAGCCTGTGCATTAATAGCTTTCTCTATGGTGCGATTTGTGTAGCCATTTTTCTTTAAAGCACTAGACGTTACCTTAAGTTCGTTTTGTCTCGCCTGTGTTTCAGTTAATCGCACGGATCTGGATATTAGAGTATTTCCACAGCTTGAATTTGTGCTGGGTGATGATGCGATTTTGCATTTAAATATCTGTCTGTATGTGTTGGTTTTCTATACACGGTGTATTCGAAATGTCCGTTATGCAGTTTTGTGACCAAAACATCTAAAAATGGTAGTTTGTTGTTTTCCTCTCTAGAGTAAATTGTATTCTGGGGTGGATTGAATTTACGTGAGTCAGAAATTTTTCGAGCTTTGCATGACCATGTTGCCATATAATAAATATGTCATCCACATAACGAATCCATAATTTGGGCTTTAAACTTGCCTTCTTAAGACCTTCTTTCTCGAAGTATATCATAAATAAATTCGCGACTACTGGTGATAGCGAGGACCCCATTGGAGAACTATCCATTTGTTTATACATTTGCCCCTTGAATGAAAAATAAGTATTTTTGAGGCAATGCTCCGAGAGTTGTATTATATGTGCCTGGAAATCCTCCTTCATAGCAATCTTGTCCAATGCTTCGTCGATGGGAATACTGGGATATAACGATTTGACATCTAGGTTTGCTATGATATCGTTTTTTTCAAGGACGATATCTCGTATAATTCGAGTGAAATGCTCCGAGTTTTTTACAAATGAATCAGCTTTTTCTACAGTTGGTTGCATAATTTCAGAAAGGTATTTCTCCAGTTTTTGTAGCGGCGAATTAACTGCACTAACAATAGGTCTGATGGGCGCCCCTGGTTTGTGTATTTTTGGTAAACCATAGAGTTTAGGACATATGCCCGACTTTTCACGTGGTATGATTTTTTGTTGAATTTCGGGGTTTATTGGTGAACTTTTTATTTTATTTTTAGTTGTTTTTTCTAGGTACGTTGTCGGGTCCCTTGGAACAGGCCTATAACAATTGTCTTGTAGGATATCCTGCATTTTTTGTACGTAATCTTGAGTATTCATAACCACAGTTGCGTTTCCTTTATCTGCTGGAAGGATTGTAATGTCTTTATTTTTTCGAAGGTTTATTAGGGCCCTTTGTTCAGTGGCATTTAGGTTTTATTTTGGTGTTTTGCTTGTTCTTAAAATTCTTGCCACCTCTTGTCGAATCTCCTCTGCTTTTGTTTCTTCAGAGGAGTCAAGGACAGCGTCCACTCCAGCTATTATTTCTTCTTTAGGGATTTCCTTAGGAGATACCGCAAAATTAAAACCCTTACTCAGTACGGGTTTTTCACTTTCTGAGAGACTGTAGGATGATATATTATGAACTAATTTCTAGACGTCTACTGATGATCCTTGTGGCTGACTCGACTTTCTTAGAAGATTGTCATACTTTTTCGAAAGTTTATCTGTCTTAATATTCTTATTTGATTCTGTTCGCCAAAAAGCCAAAGTTTCTATGCGATTCCACAATAAAGGGTGAATGATGTTACTTAGTTTAAGGTGTAACTTTAAAAGTTCTTTCTCTGTCTCGGCTCTATATATATATATATATATATATATATATATATATATATATATATATATATATATATTTGTGAACATGACCAATATCACCACTAGATCGGAAATGATCAAAAGACCCTGTGTACTGAATTTGATAAATTTAAGTTTAGTATGTACCCAAATATTTGAGTTCCGTTTTTTTTTAATTCCCAATTCCGAAAACCCCAATACACAGTTTTTATATTTTAATACAGAATAAAGTGAATTGTTTTATCATTCATATTGATAAGAAGAAGATAGGTAAAAGTCTTTATCGACTATTTAAACATTTTAACGCGTCATTTTGCTGGCAAAATTTAAAATGAATTCCTATATCAAACTTGATTTTTCTGCAAAAGTTGAAGTGTTAAATATATAGGTAGACAGAACAGATCGACAGACAGACCAACGAATATATTACGGCAGGAGCAAAAAAGTTATACTGTGTTATGATCTGAGGTCTTACGTGCTCTTTTAAAATTTATATAATAAAAGCACTGTATGTAAATGACTAATACTTTATTTTTTTTAAGCTGTGCTGTTATACTTGCCTGTATTGTACAAGAAATATTTTTTTGTATTGAATTTTGCAAAGAATCTGAAAAAAAGTCAGCAAGCAAAATGTTTGAAAGCGCTGAGTTCAAATGATATTTATTATTAAAAAAAATATACTTTTCGGAAAGGAAAGTTTTAATAAGACGAGGCTCAAGAGTGGGAACATTTTTTTTTGTTTTAATGTAGCTGACATAGGCTCAAGGCTAGATAAGAGTTAACAAACATTAACCACACCTACCTTTCGATTTAGGTATATATGCGATGCTTAAATCGATAATAATTAATTATTGTACATTCCATTTATAGTCATTTGGACTTATCGTTTTCGATCTTTTTCTTGAATATATTACTCGAGCAGCATTAGATTAAATCAATAAGCAATAACATTTTGCCTGGTTTGACATTATAGTGAGTTTTGCGAGAAATTCACGCCCATTACAACATTGGGCTGAAAATTCTAGATTCTGACCCATTTCTGTGACTAGTGAAGAGGTTGTGAAATTGTTCGGGATGTCAATTCATCTTAGTCTACACTATGTATTGCATAACCAGGTTGTTTAATAGAATTTCAAGACAAAAAGAAACAAATACAATATAAGTCACAGCGTACAGAATTTCGTCCTGTATGTGTAACACCATTTATAGTGTTATTTACGGATTTTTTGTTTTATTACTTTGTTGAAAAAAATTCTCAGAAAAGTTAAAACACTATTTAATAATGCAGCAACATTACAATTTTACCACTTTTCTCTTGCCCCACATGCATTATGATCCCCAAATTAGCTGTGAATAGACAACTACTTAACAAATCTAAGAAATCTTGTTTTCTCGGAAAGTTAAAGTGAAAATCAACATTATCATTGAATGTAACTTGCGAAATATGTCTCTGTGGCACTGGGTGTGTTAGTGAGCCTACCAGCTTGCAGATGGATCCGTCCCTTGGTCTCAATTCTTCACAAATTCAAGGTTCTTCCATCGTTTTAAAAGTGAAAATGTTCTGAAGATCCTGAAGTCGCGTGCAATTACACGCGAAACGTTGGGAATTCCAATTTGACATGACCCAAGAATCATTAATTCTTAACTTACCTAATCATTTAACTTACAACTTGATTGCTTAGCAGCAGGATCCTTCTTTATACTACCTATGCAGATGTGGATATAGATAACAGATATCCATGCCTTCTTAAATAGGACCATGTAGGCTCGAAGTTTAGGATGGGTAGAGTTGGCTCGGGTGAGCTTTCGGTAAGAACCAAGTAGGCCTCTTTCGCTTTTGCTACCCTTAAGCAAGAAGTAATGAATGTTCGATGGTTTGAGAATCTCGGGAGACTATTGAAAAATTTCCATTTGACAAGGAAGATTTTTTTTTGTAGTAGATATTTTTTGTAACAGACTTCGTGTTTTGACACGTTTGTTTAAATTTGTATTTCATATTGGTGTCGCCGGTGTTCGTTTCGTCATCATCAAAAAACTACAGCACAGTATTTAAGAAGAAAACTATTTTTTGGGTTTTTCGTCATAATTATAATACAAAATTGAAATATTAAAAATGTTTTTATCTATTTACCTTTAAATTTTAATATGTACTCTTTAGTGTGTGGAGAAAAATATCTACTTTTTTGTACGTTTCGGGGAAAAGTCTACCCCAGCACTTCAGCAAAACTAAAAATAAAAAACTAAAAGCAGTAGATTACTTATGTTTTATATCAGAAATATAACCGGAATGGCTAATCTCTGACAGAATGTCAATGAATTGACTTTTTCCCGAAACGTCCAAAGTAGATATTTTTGTCGTTCCTCGGGTACCTTTATAGTGGACCCAGAACTAAAGACTGCATATTAAAATTTAAAAGTAAATAGATAAAATGTTTTTAATATTTTAATTTTGTATTATAATTGTGGCGAAAAACCCAAAAATAGTTTTCCTTCTTAAATCATGAAATCCACCACTATGATTTCGTAATTATTTAGAACAGTATTTGTAGTAATCTACAATTTTCAGTTGATTCTACAATAGATACACAGGTAGCCTGAGAATAAACAAATTTAAAAATGGGAATGCGTTTTTTCAAAGTTACGACAGGATAAAGTACTTCAATTAATCATGTGACTGACTACAAAGGAGTACGTAGATTTCTCATATCAAATCAACCAAATACTACTCTTTAAAATTCCAAGTAAGAATGTAAGTGTACAGAGGGAGATAGTCCTCTAAGGGGTTATTTTTTCTAAGTTAATTATGTCTGACTTTTTGGTGTATATATATATTCTTAGGGCCGTGTTTTAACACTTGACACATAGGTAATTGATATAGTGTATCATAGATAAAGGAACTGTACAATAACTCGTTTTGTAACCTTCATTTTAGCTGTGTTAACTTATTACGAAGATCTCGTTTGCAAGCTACCATATACACAGGTTGCTCATTATATCTTGTTATAATTTAATCATTTTAGAAGTATTGAAGTGAAGTGAAAGTGCCTTTTTATAAAAAAAAAACAAAAACATTTTAAAATTACAATATTTAAGCGAAAAATGTTGTGATTGCCAACAGATATACTTACTAGAAGAGGTTAAGAAATAACTTATGGGCAATGCTATTTTCCGAACAAGTTTTTTTTAATACCAAAGCACTATTTCATGAAACTATCTGAAGAAAGGAATAATATACAAAGGAAAATATATAAACTAGTCAAAACTAATTAAGGATTACGTTAATAAATGTTTGTAAGTACTTATTAAAAAATATTTTTAAATGACGAGTTTTTGAAACAAATTAAAAAACTGAAAAAATGAATTTTAAATGATTTTTATTAAAAAATGTATAATACATTAATATATATAAGCAAACAATCATAATATATAATTAATGTATATCCAAACAAACCTCTTGACACCAAGGATTCTATCAAGTTGAATATCATTTCTCTTGGAATGTCTAAATTTGAGGGCCATAACGATCTACTTTAAAGAATATCCCAGAGATGTTCAATGACATTTAGGTTTGAAGAATTGGCTGGCCAGTCTAAAATGTCGAAGTTATGCTTCTAAATGTACTGTGTTACTCTTGGGACGGTATAAAAGGGAAATACTAATGTACTCTTATTATTTCTTTTAAGTAATGCCGTCCGAGACCATAACGGAGCCGTCTTTAAGATGAATTGTTTTTCTAACATTTGGTTGTAAATATAGCCCACCTCTAAGTCTCCATACTCATATACGTGCCTTGTAGTTACTGAGGTGAAATCTAGACTAGTCTGTAAAGAAAACGTATCCCCATGACCCATACTCCAATCCGGGTGATTTCAGAAATGTGTTCTGCTGTACTTTGGATAGCTAATCTTACCAAATTTCAGTCTTCACTTTGGGATGTTGCTCTTTCCCTTGCATTTTATAACGAACTACTCTTAGTATACCTTCGAAGTCGACAAATTAGTGAATAGCTTCTTTGAAGTCTAAGAGCAAGTTGACTCAAAGGCATTCTTTGGGTGCTAGGCGCCTTATTGCATCGAAATTAACTGTTATTTAGTAAAACAGTACCACTGCACTGAAGCATACCAAAAGAAAAATGAATTTTTATTTTTAATATTTTTTTGCAATACCATCGCAGCTATATATAGTACAATTTCATTTGTATGAAAAAAAGAAACAATAAAGATACAGGCATTTTAAAAGGTGATCCTTATTGGATGTTGACAAGTAACCTTAGCCACCCAGACAAATAGTCGTTCCCACGGCAACGCATATTTTTAAAACTAATTTTGTTTCGAGCATTGTGCTGATTGAGACGCTCGGTTTAAATTACTTGTTTCTGTCTTAAAGGAATATGTGTGGGTTTTACGCCTCAAATATCGGAAAAATTGTTATTTTTACTAGCCGTACAAAAAAAAATTAAATGTTTAGAAACATTAGAATCAGTTTTCTTTTTGTAGAAGGCACCTCCACTTGAATTGCCGTCATTAATATTAGCATATATTTTTGATTCGTATAGGTTACTCGCTCGATTAAGAAAACTAACGTTTAGGATGATAAAAAATAAAATTACTTTCTAAATACTTTTTGATAATAAACACATTTGCAGTTAAAAATTTGTTTTTTTTTAACCCCATATAGTTTTTCGATTCAAAATAACATGGGCGCCGACTTCCTGGATGCTCCAGTACTGAATCCGAGGAAAGGCAAGATGTGAGTTCTTAGCATCAAAGTAAATTTACAGATATTAGAATAAAAATATAATACCCCTATATTTAATAGGTCATATCAAAATACCCTGAAAAAATTGTCTTGCTATGAGATTGGCAAACTCTCTAGATGGCGCTAAAAGTATTTTGTACAATCCGAAAGGTTTTTTTTTAATTTTAGATCAATTATTGCTAAATATATGCGGTTTTTTGAAGCATCCTGTATATGATTTAGTGTTCTTATTATGTTGAGTACCATCGTCCGGTATAATACACTCTGAAACCATACTATAGCCCGCGTCAAGTTAACTGGATGTATTTATATTGTTACAGGTTCTTTTATTAATAAACACTTCTCTACAACAAAACTGACTTTATTAAATACTTACTACAATATAATACGTAATATTATACATTAACACATCCGTTATAAGACTAACTCTAAATCGTCAACGTCCCTCTCCTTATATGTGCATTAGAAATTCGCTCTACTCTTCCAGAATACCCTCCATATAGGATGACCTATTTGTTTACTTCTAGCCCAAGTACATAAATGTTTAATCTTATTTGTTTAGTTTTCGGACGACCGTCACAATAATATTGAGAGGCAGAATTTGGTTCAGGTTTTATGGTACGTTGTATAATTTAGGCCCACAGAACGTATTGCAAAAGAAGTGTTTTCTTTTGCAATAAGCTCTGGATAGGCGCCATTTTGCACGTGGTTTAGATAAATTGAGCATGCTTTTCTTAAGAATTCTTTGTGTTTTAATTAAATATATACTATGAAAAAAATAATAAAAAATTAATAACTATTTCCTTTTTTTCTATGTTTTAAGCGAATGTGTTTTTTTTTTTTTAATATGACCTCTTATTATACTTTATTTTTTTTATTAAACTAACGAACTTTAATCTTATATCCCAAAGTAACGCAAAAAATATATTGACTAATCCCTATTTTTTCCCCCATTTTACAACAAATTCTGTTCAACATGTACAGCTTTTTGGGTCAGCCTGTATATCTCTTCAAGTGCTTATTCAACTGACTTGAGATACTGCCTTAAATTAAATTACACTGGTTAGACTTAGAATCAAATTATAGAAAATTAGGCATCCTTAACTTAAAATTTCTCTAATACCCCAATACATTATAAAACATGTGTAGGTCAGTTTAGTCCGTCAAAACCCTGAGAAAATTTTGACACTGACAACTTGAAAATGATGTCACTGTAGCAGCTTTTTTTTCATGCCATGCGCATAAAATAGTTGGAAACAAGTTTCGGCCTGGGCTGAGAACTATAACAAATGGGGGAATAAATCTTTAAAACTATGCTACGAAGACCCTTGGGCACCTATAACGGTGTGCGAGGAAAATGAAAATTTTGAATAAGACAGAATGTTTTATATGGTGTCAAATGAATTAAATGTTATTTCTTCACGAAAAAATACAAATTCTATTAATGTGTTAGGAAAACGCATTATAAAGACAAATTACATATTTATTAAAAGGGTTTTTAATTTCGCAGATGCTTTTATTATTTTAATTAAGGACCTCAAATATATTTGAAACTTAGTACGTGAGCATATAACGGCAACACAAGCAACTGTTCCAAATAAAAGCAATTTCGAAATTCCATCTAGTTTTTTTTTAAGACAGCTGACAAATTTAACACATAGTGAATATAACTTCGTCCCTTTTGCCTACGTTATTTTTGGTCCAACTTAAAGCAAAACTCGATAGCGAAGTAAATAAAGTTTTATCTGTAACCATTAATAAAAAAAATCCTCGAGGTCTTAAATAATTCGATACTACGTGTTTTGTATATGTCCTGTTAACTTTTAAAGGGATCTCTCACCTACGAAAAGTCACCGATCTGAAGTGAAACACAGATAGTTTCATCTAACGTAATATTTCGTAGTCCTATCAGCAAAACGTCAAATATCTTCGTCAATCTGACGAAGGCTATTATAAGGAACTAATTAGGCCCGTCATTACCCCACAGTGTGGTCAAGTTAAGTTATTTCTTTTTAATAATAATTATTTAATGACACCGCAAATTCTCATTTCTCATAGTAAATTAAAGCTCGCAAACTCTTGATACATTGAGCAAAATGGCCTTTCCTAGTGTGGAAGACAATATTTTAATAAAGCCTCTCAGAGAATGCTTTAATTATGGGGCTAAGATAGTAAAAATGTTCCCCAAAAAAATTGTAAGCTAAGTACAATTACATTTTTTTTATGCACCTACGAACACCTGACCGAGAAAGGAAAAGAACAGAATAAGCATTTAAAATATCCAAAGATCATCTAGAATGACCCACCTAATGCCACAATAAGTTCCTGAAGAATTTAAACAACCACTGGAATTTGCCAAATGTGAAACAAAAACGAGTTGAAAGGGGTATGGAGTTGCTAAGATTCAGATGCAATAGGGATGTACAAAAATTTGGTTCACAGATGAAAAGATATTCACGTTGTGTCAGCCAAAAGAACCCAAAACAATAGAGCAATTGGTGATATAAATAAATGTCTCTACAGATCATTTGTTAATCCCGAGGGTTCATTTTTCGGGGTTTCAGTAGGTGTAGCCGTGAAAGGAAATAGGAACATTATTTTTGTAGAAAGTAAAATAGTTGAAGTCCTGAAGTCGACCAGCAGGAATTTTATTCACATATGTTACCAGAAATTGAGATCTCCCTATAAAATCACGACAAAACTCTCGTGATTTTATAAAGCCTAGAAGATGTGTCCATAGACATATCTTCACATATTAAACAATGGCTTTTTTGACACAAACTAACTCTAAATGTAAATAAATCCTCATATATGTTTATTAACGATCATAAAACTGAAAATTAGAATCACATTGTATTTGGAAACAATAGGATCTACTTACATACACAAGTTATCATGAGAGGTCGCCATTCCAATAACAGTTTCACGTTTCGAGATGATATACACAATTATGAAACACGATATCGCCAGGACATAAATCTGACAAGAGTTTCATCATTGAAGGGAAAGAAATTGTATCTTGTTTAGAGGTGTACAAATATACAATAAGATACCATTGGAAAAAAAATCTTTTTGGCGTAATGTAAATGTAGTGCCTAGTTTTAAGAGGATGAGTGCAAATGAAGTTTGTAAATTCCCTGGATTTGTGACAATACAATTTTTCTCTTCCCTCTCTACTCAAGAGTTAAACGAAATGATAGTTTTTTGTTGTTAACGCCTAAGTCATGACGTCATTACAAATGTGATAGGGTTATGGCGCAGCAGATTGCAGTCTAATGTAAATAATATGAATGTGCAGCTTACACAGGTTTTAGAAATTGTAACCCAGTATACTTAATCAATGTTTCACCTTTTATTTTATTAGTTACATTTCACTTGTTTTCACGTTTTTCAGTTTGTTTGTTTTTATAAATAGCTCTGTGCGCAAAAAAGTTACTTATTTGGCAAAAAATATCTAAATTATAGTACCTCATCATTAATTGTTCACTCTCTAAAAAAAATCTCAAATATAGCATGATGATGATAAATTGATTGAAAAAAAATTAGAATATTGATTCGTTAGAAAATACTTTACTACACGAGAAATTTTGGCGTTTGGCATAAATATTAATAAAAAAAAATATTTTAGATATGAATAGATTTTTTTCACTCTACTCTTATTTTCTGAAATGTATTGAATCATAGTGGTCCACTTATTATGAGAAGCAGTTTATGTTCGGTTCTGCTTATTTGTACATGTGTCTCATAATTTGCCAACTAGTGCTAGCTTCAACGAACTCAACCAACTGCTTAAGATATTGCCCCTTCTCCCCTCCCCCTTAGTAAAGCCCCTATAAAATTGGAGAATAAGTGCCACACATTAAATGCCTGCTACAAGCATGCATAATCTTAGTTTTATTTTTATATACCATTTTATAAATACCAAGAAGAATCTACAAATCCCGTTTGAAAATACAGGGAAACAATCAAATAAAAATAAAATCTTTAACACCCTGTCTCTTGAAAATAAAGCCATTTTAGACCTATGATATATAACATTTTTGTCTTATTTTGGGCCAAGGGATCTAACATTAATGCTGGCCATGGCCCATGTTTTTAAAACATGTTGTAAAAGATAGGCAAAACCTTTTGAAAATAGTTATGTCACCAGTTGAAACAAAACCAAACCACTTGATGCATATCTCTATAATAACTTAAGTAAACTGGTCAAGGAATAGCTTATTGAATCTTGCTTTTAAAACGTCTTTTATAACTACAGGGTTTAAATTAATTCAAGTCCAAAACTCTGGAAGATGATTTATCTGATGAAATAAGAAAAAAAAATTCGTGTAGACAAAAGGTCTGCCAACGCTAGTTTTAGTTTTTTTTTACGCACCTGGTACATTTGTAGATCAAATTGGATACATGCTATACTATGACTAATGTTAATAAAGTGCATTTTAGTTAAAACATACAGAGTGCTATTTTTTCAGTTCAGAGTTGCAACTCCTGTAACCCTCCCAAATTTTTAAACAACAAAGTCGAATTCTTTATTCAATCTATACTTTTCTTCTGGTCTTTTTGATTTTGCTCGATATTTTGCACCGTTTAGAAATTATTTAACACAATGTCCATTCGTGCATTAATAGTCATACTGTATTAATAATACAATTTGAATCATTTTTCTCACGTATCAAAAAAATGTGACATCCCAAAAAGTTACAGAACAGAATACGGAATAACTCTAGTGTAAAAAATGGTCACTGTTGTCAACTTATTTATTGGCTTTATAAACATTAGCTAAATTATAACTGTGTACCAAATTTGATTTAAAAATCTACGAAGTGTAAAAGAAAACAAAAAAATATTTTATCTCTAAAAGGAAACGTTGGCTGACCCCTATTTATATATATATTTTTTTAATTTCATGGGATAAATCTTTTCCTAAAGTTTTGATTACACTCTGTATAATGTTACGGCTATAATGCACATCTCTTTTTTCCTTGCCCAGTAGTCACATAAAAACGTAAAAGTGATTATAACACATTTATTTATAAAAATTAAAATCACAGCAAACTTAATTCGAAAAATATACATTTTAGTGGATTGTCAGCAGCTAACTATAGCATTAGACTGAGAACACTATTGTCACATAATATACATGTAACGATTTAGAGAAAAAAAACTAAAATAGAGATGTAACAGGTATTTTGCTAACCAGTCAAATTTTTAAAGCAAAATAAACAAATGAGAATTAGCAATTATTTTAAAATACACATAAAAAGTTCCTAACACAACAACACTAAATTAAGAGTATTAATACAAAACGATATTACTAAAATATTTACAATAATGGTATATTGAATTATAAACAGTATTCTAAAATATTTTCATATGCTGGTTATTTAAAATGTTTTAAGGGTTTAAGGTTCAGTCTATTAATAATTGTAATAAAATTCAAAGAAATATTAATAATCTAATAGTGTGGTGCGAACATAATGGAATGACCCTGAATGTAAGCGTAAAGTAATTTCAGTCTCTCGCAAAAGAATCACTTCTGATTTTGACTATAATATCAACTGGCAGTCACTAGAAAAAGTGAATAATATAAAGATTTGGATGTGTTTTTTGATCAAGAACTTTCTTTTAGTGATCATTTTGAGTATATCACTAACAAGGCCTTAAAAACTTTAGGATTTATAAAAAGAATGCTCAGGAATTTTTCTGTTTATTTTTTAGGTATTATATTGTTCTTATATTGGTTCTACTTTGGAATTTGGAAGTCAGGTTTGGTCACTATATTATAAAGTTCACATTATGTTACTGAAAGTGTACAACGAAAGTTCTTAAGATTGATTGCTTTCAAAATGTCAATTTCTATATGGCAGGAGGAATTCTAACTATATAGAAACTTTTTGTACATTTCTACTTCCCAGTATGAATAAAACAGAAAGCAAGGACCTTTTTTTACTTGCTGATATACTTTAACTTTCCCTTGCCAAATAAATTAGTTAAATCTCGGATATTATTAATGCAAAACTAACAATTTTATGTACATTTTTAAATGGGAAATTAAAAAAAACAAAAGCAATTTCTGGCTACGCCACTGAGATGCAAAGTTGCCTAAGACCGAATCAATCGCCTCTCAACAGTGTTGTCAAACCAAAAAAATACCTAAAATTGGCGATGTTTGTGACAATGTCAGTAAAATATAGAAGAACGAGTTCAATAAATTATCACTTCCTACCCGGCCGGGTACCCTAGTTTTGCCAGATCCTATGTAGCCGGGTACCTTTACTGGATCCTAGAAAAGTTTACCAGTTACATCTTTATTTTAAAAATAACAACGTATATTATAAAAAGAAATATTTAAGAATTACTTAGTATTATCACAGAAAAAAAAACCATTATTCTAATTTCTTAAGTTTACCAAAAAAATTGTGAAGAGTATGCTGGCCAGCAGGCTTTCTCTTAAGTCCAACAGTTCGGCAAGGCCCAATTTTCCTTTTTTTAGTCTCTTGTTCTTCTTGGGTTCCCTAAAAATAATAGAGTAAATAAAAACCTTTTCCTTCCTTTTGTAACGAAATGTTAATAATAATCAAATAAATCATAATAAATATTAGTAGAGGGTTTGTACTGTAAAAACCTCATTAAAATTCCCTTTTTCCGGTTTTCTCTTTAAACAATTTCGCAAAAGAGCTGCTTCTAGTTTGTTTCGTTTACTTTTGGCATGTAACTTCTGAATAAGCAAGTAAAACTTGGTTTATATCATGTTAGCTTCTATTGGTTGCCTTTCATCCTGTGATTTGTATAAACCACATAAAACGCTTGATCTTAAGACCAAAAATCAATACTAATAAAAAATTGTTACATGAGACACGCTAGGTAGCGGTAGGGAATGATCAGTGCTGCAACCAACTGACATATTCTTTAAAAAATAGACAGACGAAGAGAGAAATGAGCATATGCAAAAAGTAACTTAAACATTTTATGGCAAACCCCCATACTCTACAAGAAATTGTGCAATGAATATAATATTAGTCAAAATGTGGATATCTTTCAGTGCAGTGTAAGGGACATTAAAAGATATTTTTCTAGGAATGTGACCTGACTTTGTCATTTTTTACTTTATCATATAATTAAGTTTACTTAGATAATTAGATGCTTTTTTCCTGTTCTGTAATTAGGTGTTTTGTACCGGTAGAACAGTGTATGTTAATAAATAAATAAATAAATACATAAATAATGTTTGAAATTGTTAATTTGGATTACTGTAGTAGATGATGTGATGTTAGTAGGGCTGTGAATAAGGAATTGGGATTCATTGCCCCCCCCTCCTGTTCAAGCAAAAATTAAAATAATTAATGTTTTCTAAAATGTTACAGTTTCAAAAGACATAAGCCATTACTTAAAGGAAGATTCCTTTTGGCATAAAATAAAACAAAATAAATAGGCACAAAGCTTCATTTTTAAGTTACAGGGTGTTAAACAAAAATATTTTTATTTGATTTTTTCCTGCATATTAAACCCGGATTATTAGATTGCAGTGAAACTTGGTGTAATATAAGAACCCATACAAAAATACATATTTTCGTGATACATTCTTGTGGCATGTATTCTCTGAATAATTTTACATGCAAAAAGTACGCCTAGTCGATAAATACAACCATGTTTGAGATATTTTAAATAATATCTAATATCATTTAAACATATTTTAAATTCAAATGAAACATTTTATTTTCAGTAAAAGTACTAAAGATTGCATTTGTTGGAATATTCAAAACAATTACCAGAGCTTAATTTCCGCAGTTACTTATTTCATGTAATTATTATTTTATGACATTTGTAATAATTAGGATGGCCCTTATTTTAAATTTTTCTCTTTTAGAACAATAAAATAATCACTTTGAATTGAAATAGCTGGTACATGGTAAAATGGATCGGAGATTAAATGTCATGAATGAAATTGTTAAAAACAGCAACACAAAAAAATTATTGACAAAAAAAAAAGAGGAAAAAAATGCATACCCATAAGTGAGTTACTTGTACGCCACAGGTGGGTAATTCACTGACGGGATGTGTATCATAAAAAAAGTATTTCTGTACATGTTCTTTCGGTACCGAGTTTCATTCCAACATGATAATTCAGTTTAAGTATACAGGGAAATAACCAAATAAAAAAATATTACAACTTGCAATGAAACCGTTTTGGGCATATATGTGTATATACCATTTTTATCTTATTTTATCCTAAATAATCTTCCATTAATTTTTTTGAGACACTCTGTATATTATATCGTTTCAGCAAACAAATATTTATTATTACTTAAAACCTGTTTATTGAAAATTTTATCCCATCAATGAATCATTTTAAAATTCCACTCAGTGGAGTCTTCATACGAACCGAGTCAATTTCGATTATTGAATATTTTTCTCTTTGTTGTAAGCATTCTAAAAAATAGGCTGTTAACTTGTACAAAAGAGAACATTTTGCAAATTTCAAGCTAAAAAAAGGGAAAAGAATACAAAGAGTTAAAAGAAGGGAACAGTACTCTTGAAAAGAGGACGTCTGGCCTGCCTAAATTTAATTTATAAAAAACTAAAATCAACTTGATATGAATCTAAAAGTTCTAGTCCAGAAAAAAAAGTAAAATGCAAGGATTACCATAACAGACTAAATAAAATCAGAATTCAAACTAAAAATAATTACTACAAGCACAAAATAAATGAAAATAATAACATCAAAAAAATGTATAATATAGTTAGAGGAGCTACAAATGAAAACATAACTAAAAATAATAAAATTAGTAATATCAAAAATGAAAATGATATCCTAATAAATTATAATAAAGAGGTGGTCGACCTCTTTAATGGCTACTTTATAAATATTGGTATAAAATGGAGAAAACTATCAACAATCCAAAAAAGCCTATAGATATTTCCTCTAAGTCATTATCTTCAATGTTTACACAGCTTATTACACAAAATGACATAATCAAACATATAAACTTTTTAAATAATTGTTCACCAGAGAAAAATGGAATTATCTCAAGTTTTAAAATGTCTTCACTTATATATTGTTAAACCTCTCATATATATTATTAATGTTATTTATAAATCTGGAAAAGTATCTAGTCAACTTAAAACTTCAATAGTAAGTCTACAAATCTGAGTCAAAGTATCAAATTTATTTATTTATTTATTTACGGATATACCATTTTACATAAGAAATAATAAACAGTAAAGCATTGCGTTAATTAATTACTAAAACTAATTACAATAAGAAATACTACCACAAAAATTCTAATTATTAATGACATTTAAGAATATAATAATCTCTACGTCTATGATGTCAGACGTCTCACGGCACTTTTAAAGGTACTAACTGAGCCATGGATTGGCAGATTATACTTATTAAAATTACATTGCATCCTATTAATTGGGCTATGCAAGCCATAATTTCGGGTAACGTTTTCTGGGTAAAATAAAAAATTGGAACGGGTTCGATGTAGGGCATGTAAAGATATTTTACTTAGTAAATAAGAACAGTCAACATGCCCATTAATTAATTTGAACAAAAAACACATATCGGCCTGCAACCTCCTGCCCTGAAGTGAACACATACCCAAAATACTAAGAACACGGTTGTAATTTGAATGATTATCAATTTGGGGTATTCCCAGCTTAAAACTACATATTCGTAAAAATTTTTTTTGAACATTTTCTATTTGATTGATATGAATCTCATAAAAAGGAGACCACACCGGACTTGCATATTCCAGAATCGATCTTACGTACGAACAATACAATAATTTCATGACATGACATGAGAAATCAGTACTAAATCTAGAAATATAACCCAAAGACCTAGATGCTCGCTGTATCACACTCATGATATGGCCATTAAAAGTTAATCTACAATCAAACAAAACACCAAGGTCTTTAACCTCATGAACTCTTTCAAGTGTAGTGCCATTTATGATGTAATCAAATTGAATAGAATTACGTGATTTTGAGAAGGTAATGCATGAACATTTACTTGTATTTAAACTTAAACCATTTAAATTTGACCAGTGAACAAATAAGGTCACCTCTGACTGCAAACATTGGCAATCCAGAGAAGTAGATGTGTATTTAAATATTTTAAGGTCGTCAGCATACATAAGAAAAGAACTATGTGGTAAAAAGAATCTCAAATCGTTAACAAACAAAATAAATAATATGGGTCCACAATGGGAGCCTTGCGGGACGCCTGACGGTACTAAAATTTGATTTCATATAAAATTATTAATTCTAATACTTTGCGTCCGCCCAGTTAAAAAACTACTTAGCCATCTAAGAATGTGATCACCTAGCCCTAGTGCCTTAAGTTTAGCCAGTAATAGACCATGATTCACCCTATCGAACGCCTTCGAGAAATCGGTATAAATAACATCAACTTGATATCCCCTGTCGAAAGCGTTCAGCAAGTGGTTCACATAAGTTAGTAGATTAGCTAGGGTAGACCGAGCAGGCTGAAAACCAAATTGTTCATCCATAATTACGCCTTTACAGCGCCAAGACAGCGAAGAAGACACCAATGAATCAAACAACTTTGGAATGGTTGACTGGATACAGATGCCTCTGTAATTTGTAACGTCGCTGCGATTACCAGATTTAAAAATAGGAGTAATGTATGAATGCTTCCAGAATTCAGGAAATACTCCAGAATTCAGTGAAAGATTAAAAAGAAAGTGTAGTGGTTTACTTAATGTGCAGACACATTTATTTAACAAGATAGGGGGTACCCCATCGGGACCAGAGGATGTTTTCTGATTAGATAATATTATTTTATGAAATATGTCAATTAAATCTATCTTTACTTCATTTAAATTAAGTACATGAGAAAGAGGAAATTGAAAATTACAGATCAGTAAGAAAAAGAAATATTAATATCAGACTTAAATTGCAATAATATCTTATTAAAAAGACAATTTGGTTTCACTTCTGGTTTAAGTACAGTGAATGTTATGTACGAGTTGGTCAAGGAAGTTACTACAAACCTTGATTTTGGAGAGAAATGTCTTGGGGTTTTCCTAGATCTTTCAAAGGCATTTTTTACTGACACTGTTTGACATTGTATTTTATTAAACAAGCTAGAAAATTATGGCATGCAGTGAGCCCAACATGGTTTAAATCGGGGTACTGCAGGGCAAGGTCTTGGTTCCCATTCTTTTTAATGTTAATATAAATTCATTGAACAATCTTGACATTGATGGTAAAATTGTATCTTATGCAGATGATACAGTATATTTAATGGCGACTCGTGAGATGAAGGTTTATCAAATATAAAAAAATTTCTCTATACATCAAAACTCTCTTTAAACATTAAAAAAAAACAA
Source organism: Kuschelorhynchus macadamiae (assembly GCA_030620095.1). Lineage (NCBI taxonomy): Eukaryota > Metazoa > Arthropoda > Insecta > Coleoptera > Curculionidae > Kuschelorhynchus > Kuschelorhynchus macadamiae. The sequence continues at coordinate 40,942 of JAUTXW010003006.1, forward strand.
ATATATTGTCTTTTCGATAAATTTCAGTAACATACAAATTGACACGACAACGGATGCAATTGTAGAATTTGGCACTGTTAGCAGCATTAAGTATCTTGGGATTTATGTAAATAAAAGGCTAAAATGGGACCAACATATTATATATTGAACTAAAAACATTAGGGCACTATTGCATAAATGTTACCGTCTCAGAGAATTTCGTTCTAGAAAACTGCTAATCATGTTCTATAAAGCATTAATAGAATCTTCGTTAAGGTATGGAATTCTACTTTGGGGTGGGGCCTATGCGACAAATATAAAAATGCTTAAAGTTATACAAAATTCAATGGTAAATATAATATTAAGACCGAAATTATACTCCACCAGTTTACTCTACTCTGAAGATATATCTGATGTAAACAGTCTTTACATAGTGACACATTTTATTGTTCCTACATTCACAAAAACTTTAACAAATAGATTTTCATAAACCATAAACATCACAAATAACATAAATATTAACTCGATGAAAGGATAGGTATCTCTAAATTTTAAGGTTGTGGGCGTGGCCAGTTGAATTTTCATTTATTTATTTATTCATTAAATACACTACGAAATGATAATTCCAAATGGTATAAGTTGATGTTGAAGTGTTCTACTTATGAATACAAACAAAAAAAAAAGAAAGATAGAAGACAAAGAACAAACAGTCTGTATGGATTAAAATAAACATACAAAATTAAAATACAGTAAAATATGTAAAATATGACTCCTTAATTTGTTCGGTGCGGATGTTCATAAAATAGTTGTTGCTGCCTTTTACGTCTAGTAGGAACCAGTAGTGTGATTAACCCTAAAAGTTCAGAGCAATCGATCATATTGTTCATGAGTTTATACACAAAGAGAAGCAGTGCATCATTACGTTTCTTTTCTAGACTCTTCATTCCACACAATGAGTTAAGGATAGTTTTGGGTTAGGTTTAAACATATTGTTATACCGCGACGCAATAAAAGTGTAAGGGTACATTCAGTTTTTTGCCTAGCTCCTAAGTTTTATATTTTGCTGCCGCATGAATTAAAACAAATAAAACCTATAAAAAAATTCACTAAACTAATGATTGATTATATCTTAAAAAATAGAGAGTTTATCCCTTTGTTTAATTTAATTTTAATATATTTAGCATTTTTTTGTTTTTCATTTTGGTTAAATCAAGAAATAATCAAGTTAAATCAAGACATTATTTTATAGGTAGCCTGGGAGTTTCGTCTTCCTATGTTTTTATTTTTACAAGTAAATTTAATTACTCCTTTATTTTTCTCAATGATATCAAGATGGATACCTATTTATTGTTGGATAATTTTAGGATATTTAGGTATTAAATAAAAGCAACATACACCTGTATGTACACCTCGGTGCTGCTGGGTAATAATTGAAGCAAACATTGCAAATTTGTAATTTTAATAAACAAAAATAAAAAAGTAATTTAATTTTGCTCTTGTCATATTTAAACACTCACAATGGTACCATTTTGAACATTTTTTATACTAGATTGCAAAAGTATTTTGACAATTTTTAGCACAGCTTCACCACCTGGACGCCATCTGATATTCTAGATTTAAGAAATATAGAAAGCTGCATCAACAATATCAGAGGCATAGTCCAGTCGCAGGGTGAATAAATCCTGTTATTAGCCGAAACAATGATACAAAAAATATGTCTAATCACTGAGAGTCTGATATTCGAAATGTTGATTTAAATGGTGAAAAATATTATCAGAGGTATGAACCAGTTGCTAAACTTTTTATGGATTTTTGATCTGTAAAATTTTGGGATCAGTCAGACTAGTTAGATAATCATAAAAAAGAAGTGGAATCTAGAATATCAAATACAATTCAATAATCCTTATAAGACAAATATTTCAGAAAAAACTCAACAAATCAAATTTAGTCATATATTGCATAAAACAGTGTATGTACATAAGTTTAAAAATAATACATTCTGTAAAATGAAAATAATTTAGTCAATTTTAGATAAGGAAGCGATTTTATGTAAGAACAGTGTGGCAAGGCTGCATATCACATGAATCAAATATACAGGGTGAGACACCCCACACCTTTAAGCCACTTTTAAATGGTGTAAACTCGTTTTTAATATAATTTAGAGAATATAAGCATATCAGTAAGGGCCACAATATAAATTTATTTTGACACATACTGGGTGCATCGAAATACATACAATTTCTCCATGACCAGTTAACCACACAATTGTTTTCTAAATGACAACATAAAAAGCTCTTTATTTTGAATACATGAATAAATGACATAATGATAACTATCTATTAAGAACTATTTGCAAAAAATAAATATATCACATTTAAACTTTGTACAGATTTTAACTTACTTTCTTGGAACTTATAGGTACTTCTTCGTCTGTTTCTTTGGTTAAATCAACTTGATCATTTGCTTTTTGATCTTCCTCAATATAACTAGCTTCTTTCAGAACACCTTCTGAAGATCGTTTTTTGGAGACAATTTCAGTTGTGTTCTCACAAGACTTTAGAACTTCATCCGAATTACAAGAAAGTTCTATTTTAGTAGAATCTATTTTTCCCTGTTCGGTCACTATACACTTTTCTATTACAGCAGACTCCACTTCCCCAAAATTGGGACTATTTTCACACTCAGAATATTCCTTTTTAATAACAGTCTCTGTTATAACTGAAGATTCTGAAGAAAAAAATCTACTTTTAACCACAGCATTCCCATAGGTAAATGTTTTAGGAAATCTGCTCAATCGCTTCTTTTTGAGAAAGGGATTATTCGATATAGTAGGGGAAACTTCAGTTTTCTTTACTATTTCTTCACATTCTATATGTTGAACTTCACTTTCCTGCCTTTTTGCCTCAACATGAAGCTTCTGAGTATATACAGACAATTCCTTGTCAATTTGACAATCTTCTTCAATCACTTGTAGCTCTTCTTCAATTTTAGATGTCTCATTTTTGATACTCTCCTTTTTAATATATTCCTGCATTTTAACCTTTTGTAATTCCTTCTCCTGTTTTCGTGAAATCCTTTTTTTGTAAACTCCTGACCAAATACTATACTGGGGCACCTAAAACAAATATGATATATAATATGATATAATGAAAAATTGTGTTCAAAATGTAGGTACATCATGAAAATATGTGTTTCGGCAAACACCCCATATATGTTCGCCAATGATTTTCGTAACTTCAGGTTTACATGCAAAAAATAAAATAAATTTGACAAGTTTTGCTATTTTCTAAAAAATACTAATTGTTTATGAAATAATAAATATTTTCGCATTTAAAAAGCCATTTCATTTAGGACTGTCCTGTATGGCAGCAAAAGTGTTCACTATATATATATATATATATATATATATACTATTATTTGGCGTTTTCCACCATTTTACAAGACTTGATATTTTAATTTTGTTTTTAAGTTACCCTATATGATGCAAAAAAATGATTTTATATAAAAAGAAATACACAAAATTTGATGTATTTCACCATTTTTCAAAATATTGTACTGTCATTTTAAAAATATACTATTTAATAAAAAAAATCATGTATCTACACCAATGTCTTGCACATTTTTTATGTCAAAATATTACACATTTTTTTATATAAAAAAATTTACCGCATAAAAAAAATAAAAGACATTATGCTTGGTCCAAAAATAGAATTTTACTTTTGTTTTTTGACTGTTTCGACCCCTTAGAGTAAGGAACAAATTGCTTTTTTATGAAAACAAAATAAAAGAAATGTCGTTGTTTCCGAAATATTTATTCTTTTTTTAAATATACATCGTTGGTTCGATTTTAGTTAACAAATGGAAAGCAATATTATCGATTTTAGCAGAAAAATATATTCTATATAAAAAGTTATGCTTATTAAAAAATAATTTTGTCAACAAAAAATTTCCCAAATATATATACAAGTTGCGCAAAAAATATATTAATACAAGTAGGCAAAACAAAAATATTCAGAAATAAAAATATTAGAGATATTCAACATTCATTTTTTCAAAAACAACATCCATTATGAAAAAATTTTAAAAAGATTTTTGAATTGTACTTGAAGAATTTAAATAAAATTTTGGTTAAAAGCCGATAATAAAAAAGTTTTTCAATTGTTAACTAAAACTGAACACACCCTGTATATGCCTAATCGAAAAAAATATACTATCAACTCCAAACACTTCCACATTTTTTTGATGTCAAGACATTTGTTTCAACTATTTCTGGTCTTAATTTGGTCGGTTTGCGCATTCTCAAAATATGTATTCTTTACATATTTATATCCTTTAAAATTATTGAAGATCTACCCCCATGACACCCAAAATCTAATCCCCACGATACATCTACTAGATTAATGTTGGTGTAAATTTTAATGAATGTCAAATTATTGAATGTGTGTTGTGCCGGTAAATAATAAAAATGACCTTTATAAAACAATTTAAAAACTTTCTTACATCTGACGGAGTCCAGTCATCATATTCTTCAAAACTGTAGGGGTTTAAATTTCCTAAGGCCACTTGAAGAGCCTTTTCATTGTCAAACTTGTCACCTGCATTAACAAGGTAGTCTGGATTAGTACCATATACTTCTGGGTCAGTAAGATATACCAACTTTTTTTTATATGGATCAAAAACTACTTGATGAAGAAATGTGGCATTGGCTATTAATACACTTTTTTTATATTCTTCAGTGACGACTAGATGTCTCATATTGAGGTATCTAGGTATTCTATCAAGAAACTAAAAATATAAGATTACTTTTCATATGTACACATATTCCAATAACATTTTTTTAATAAAATCTGACCATATAGTTTTCCAAAAAGCCTTTAGTATAGGTTGATATCTACAGAGTTATGCAGAAAAGATAAGGAAGCCAAACAGTTCCATATAATTATACCACGAAATAGGCTTTTTTAAAAGTTGATTTGATCATACTTATGTGCTATATATAATATGGCGGAAGTTTTTTCAATTTATTTATGTTAATATACATTCGTCAAAATTAAAAATATAAAATAACTAAAGAAAAAGATTGTAAACATGTGAAGACTAAGATTTAAAAAAACTAAATTTGAGTTGAAATTTGTATTTCAAGGTTTAGATTTATAATTATTTTTGTAATTAAGACAAAATATATTTTAGAATAACATCATAGTTTAATTGAAGTAGTCCCAAGTTTTTTAACAGCATGATTTTAATGTTTCAAATATTTGAAAATGACTATTAAGATTTTAGGAACTGTAATATCGAGTTCTTAAATAGTTAATTATTTAAATTAAAAAAATATTTATTGTGTAACTTTGAGTGTAAGAAATATATAATAGGTATAAAAGCACAAAAATACACAAAAGGACAAGGTAAACTGTTTGCAGTGATCTCAATAACCTAGCCCTGCTTTCAAAGTCACTAACTATAAACTATATATAAAATAAAAATTGCGACTCATTATTACAGGTAGCAGGATTTCTTGCTTTAATCTTGCTTTCAAATTGGTATTTGTTACATTAGGTATATTTTTCAGCACATTAGTGGCAAACGAAGCCACAAATGAAAAACTGGATTGAAAAGCCACAGTTTCATGAGATGGAGTATTTAGAATCTCACACACTACTCGTAGTTCTCTTTGATGTATTTCAGAACGAAGTGCAAGTTTATTAAAATGATAGTGATATTCAAGTTTATTACAAAACAGGCAAAAACAAAAATGATATGAATATATGGAGAAATTTGCAAAGTGTGATATTCATACACATTGATTCTGCATCTTTCACAGTCTGGAGAAACTTTCATTTTCACATGGGCCATAAACTACATCAACATGATGAAAGTGAGAAAAAACGAGAAGTTAACTAGCATCTTTTTAGTGTCTCTATCCAGCAATCTTGAAAGATTAAAGCCTGTTCAAACTTAGACTTTGTGACACACATTTAAAACATGATCCTCAAATTACAATTTTGAATCAATTGTCAACTATATATATATATATATATTCCTAATAGACTGGCTGAACTTGATTACCTGTCCATCTACTAAAAGTTCAAGTACACCAACTCTCTCAAGGTGATAGTTTGAGCCTATTAATATATGCTGACTCTTCAATGGATTCAGCAGAAGTCCAATATCTCTTATGCATTGTTTAACACTGTGAAGATCTTCATTAATTATATTTCTTGCCCAATCCTTTTCATTAGGTGAAACATCAAGTGAATACTGAATATCATCAACATAAAGACAGATGTACTATGATTTAGGAACAAACTATATGTCAGCAATGCACAGAGAAAAAAATTAAGGACCCAAAATGGAGCGCTGTGGTACACGAGAGTCAACTGACCTTAAATCAGATTCATTATGTGGATTGACTATAACTTTTTGTTGGCGACCAAGAAGATAACCTCGAAACCGATCATATGCACAAACAGAATTCAAACTCGGCTTCACCAGAAGACAGTTAAGATCTATTGAATCAAATGCCCTCAACATATCAAGGCAGGTCAAAGAGGTGGTCCGTTGTCGATCAATAGCACTCAAGCAGTTGTCAAGAACAATGCAGAAAACAGTAACCATTCCAAATCCACGACGGAAGCTCGATTGACAATCTGGTATAATGTGGCTTTTGCTTTAAAATAAGTGATTTGAACAAATCGATAGAGCCAGGATAAAAATTGAACTGGGAATCTGAGAATGTCCCACATGGAAAATTGTTATGTAGGTCGGGTCAGCAGGCAGATGTTGTACTGAGTCAGTAGAAAACTTATTAATTTTATTATGATCACAAAGAAGAGAAGGTAGTATTTCGGATTCCTGGCCAGCCCCGTAAATATCCCACCTATGCAAATTTGGGACTGTTCCTACATCCTTTGAGGGGTTGAGAAAAATAATTTCTTTGTTCTGTTCTAAGAACTGTATTATAACATTTCTTCAATGTACAGAAATATTTTTTATGACTGGCTAATCCAGATCTTTTATACCTAGGTCATGCTCTCTCCTTAAGGGCTTTATCTTGTCTCTTTTCAGTAGAAAACTGTTCTAGATAAGGTAGATATTAATATTGCTTTGGACCAGCTCATCTTGTGGTCCAGGAAAAAACTCCCAAACAAAGTGGTTTTTTCAAGGACTATCTTGAATTTTCTTAATTTGGGGGGGTGCTGTGTCTTAGAACATGAATGTTATCAGTTGTATATAAATAGAATATCTCACAACCTTGTCGAAACATATAAATCCCTCCACAGGAATTTAGCTAATCTCTGCAGATTTCTTCTCTAATGTATACTGACAATCTAATTCAGCTACTTGGGACTATTATAACAGCATCACGGAATGCATTAACTTACAGGCTATAATAATGGGTTAAGTCAGTGTAAATCGAAAACATTCAATTCCACCATTATTGTTAAAATCTTGTGCTTTTACTTTAATCATACCGGTAATGTATCCTACCTGTGATAATTTCCTGTACCTGCGATTTCCGTTTTGTGTTAAGTGTGTAATCTATAGATAAGTATATATTATGTTACTATTTTATAAATTTCAAATTATGAACATTTTGACTTTTTTACAAAAAATAAAAAACGAAAACAAAACAACTTACTACTTCAGGATTTGTTTCAGCAGTTAACTTAAGAAATTTCTCAGCCTTTTTGAGACCAATTCCACTGAGACTGCTGACATAATCACAACCTGACAGTATACACATGAATCTGAATTTATCAAAAGTAAATTGGTCAGGTCTCATTTTCATTGCAGAATAAATTTTATCAGCATCTACTAAGCGTCCAGCACCTTCTAAGTCTAATTTATACAACACTTTCTTACATCCAAATAATACAAGATCAGAGTCTTCCGTTATTATACATTCAGCAACTCCTTTTATGTTAAAAAATGCAAGTTGAGCATCAGATTCATATGGAGCTACTATGCAATCAACTTTTAACTCTCGACAGGCCCTAATGAGATTATGTGCCATCTTTGGGGTAATATCAATACACTGTTTCAGGTAAGTTCGAGCCTCATCAGTTTTGCCTAACTTTAATAATTCGGCCGCCCTTTGTTTGGCTTTTTTTCGGGACTCTCGTCTTTTGGCTTCAGTTTCTGCCTTGGCTGGAAGATTCCTTCCATCAAACACCATTATAGGGTGAATATCATAGGAAAGAAGCATTTTTACATATTTGATGCAGTAGTCTACATACCTAAAACATGACATATATTTCCCTTAATAACTATACAGGGTGTTTTCAAATTCTAACAATTCAGGCTGTGATTCTCTGACTAAAAATAATTTCAAACAAGGTGGTAAAGTTTTTTAAATTTATATTCTACATTTTTGATGAGATAATTGAATAATTGGAACACATATTACTTTTTGTAGTACCTATAACAGTGTGACACAATCTATAGGTTGATATTTTTTTTAATTGATGGCCCCTTAGTAGTGTCTTCAGATTTCCCGCTCCATTTACAGACGTTTTGCAATTATTCAATATTCGGCACCATTTGGAAGCTACATCAAAATATCCAGTTGTCCATGATAAAATAAAATAAAAAAGCCTATTATCTAGAATTTTAGATTTTATTCACATTTAAGGGTTTTCATATTGAAATACCAGATGTATAGAATAGTATTTTGCTAAATAACTATTAAACAATGCCACAGATGAAAAAAATGCATGAGGCTAAAAGTTTACTAATGGGCAAAACTACCAAGTAGGGTCAAAAGGGGTCATGACCCAAAAAAAAATCACCTTGAAGATTTATTTGAAAATGTATTTAGCTTAGTAGCTATTTACAATATTCTTTAATATCACAATAATTTGTATATAAAATATTTGAAATTTTGTTATATAACTCTTTTTTGATAAAATTTCATTCTTGAAATTGAAAATTACTTTTAATTTTAGTGTAAATCATGATTTTTTAAAAAGAAATATTTAAATTGTTATATTTTAATAAACTAAATATTTTTTCATGGATTTTGCTTTTATAAGACTTTCTTTTTTCTTCCCTTACTTTAGTCACTATCAAATTTTCCTTCTTCAATTTCTTAAAACTTTATAAGTCCCTATAAAAATCGTTTTTTGTAAAACTAAAATTATAAAATCCATCTCTTTAAATAAATTTTTATTTTAATTCAAGTTTTAATTTCTTTTTTTCAGATAGAAAGTATTATAAACATTAAAAATATCTGTATATAATATTAATTATATAATATATATATATTTATATAACAGATAATATTAATATTTTTTCATAATCATACTAAATATTTAAAATTGCCTATTTTAAGTTAATAATATTTTTAGGTTCCTCACACACAACTAATTTATTTTTCTCTTGGTCTTTAATATTAAAAATCTTAATTAGATAATGACTTAGAGTTATATTAGGTTTAGTTAAAACTTTTGTATATAAACTTTTATTATTTGTAATTATGTACTAAATCTATTATACTTCCATTATTATCATTACTGTGAGTAATGTTATTAATTACCTGATGAAATTCTGTATCAAAAACTAGTTTTTGATTAGGAGCCATTATTTAACCACTTTATATTAAAGTCACCTAAAAGGATTACCTCATGTTTAATGAAAACACCATAAAATTAAACCCAATCCTCCAAAACAGTCAAAAAATCAGCATCAGAAAAGCTTGGTGAATGATAAATACCTTCTATGAAATACTTCTCAGAATTAATTTTTAACTCAATTAGAAAAAAAATTGTTTAAGAATATAAGAATAAACTGTTATATAATATAAATATTTAGAATTAATATTTAACTCAATTAAAAAAAAAATTAAATTGTGTTTAAGAATATAAGAATAAACTGTTATATAATATTTTCTTAAATAAAAAACTAACAGCACATGTATGTTTGTTAGTTTAATTTAAACATTTCTGTTAAACAAAATGGTAATGTTTGCTGCATTAAAATAAAATTGGAAATTTGTTCAAAATGAGTTATAAATCTGTCACAATTAAATAAAAATAAAGATCCATTTAAACTTCTTTTTGGTGTTAAATAAAATTTACATTAT
>JAUTXW010003007.1:0-51622 GCA_030620095.1 Kuschelorhynchus macadamiae
TCACACACACACACACACACACACACACCAGTACAATTGTAAGAAATTGTTTCTATGTCGGAGTCTAGGAAAGGCCACCACGGGTATCTACGTGAATAATCGTTCTGACTCCCCATAAAATACAGTCATTTTGTATTGATAATTCGTTACGTTTAGTAAAATATGGTTTTATGTCATTATCGTGACAAGTTTTAGGCCAACCATTTAAAATAAAAAATTTTCTATTGTAGTGTAGGATCTGTGGAAGTTTCTCTTATTATGTCATCGCATTTTACTGGAATATTTTTCTGAGTAGTTTCTATAATATATGAAATGACATAATCAAAATTATACCCAATTTTATCAAAACGGTCATCTGGTACCATTGGTAATCTAGACAATCCGTCAGCTTGTCCGAACCTTGAAGTTAAATATAGTTGATATCGAACGAATAACCCATAAGTAGTATTGCCCAACGCTATAGTCTATTAGCTGTAGTAGTTGAGACACCTTTCTTGGAACCAAAAATAAAAAGTAATGGTCTATGATCTGTAAGTAGCTGAAAATGTCTGCCCCATAAATATTTGTGAAATTTTCGAATTCCGAAGACGATTGCTAGTCCTTCACGCTCTATCGTAGAGATAGCCGTTCTTCAGGTTTTAGTGTTTTGGACGCATGCGCAATTGGTTTCTCAGAACCATCAGGGTAGCGGTGGTAATAACAGCACCGACTCCTATAGAACAAGCATCAGCGGCCAAAATTAAGGGTAGATTAGGGTCATAATGAGCAAGACATTTTGAAGAAGCTAACTCTTTTTGGATTGTCAGAAATGCTTGATCACATTCGTTAGACCACTGCCAAGAAACATTTTTCCGTCGAAGTTTATTAAGTGGGTAACATAAATCTGCTAAATTAGGTATAAACTTGGAGTAATAATTAATCATCCCTAAATATAACTGTGGTTTTCTAAATTAGTAGGCCTTGGCATTTTTAATATGGCTTCAACCTTTTTTGGTGATTTGTGAAGACCCTCTGAAGAAATAATAAATCCTAAATATTCAACATTTGGTTGCAAAAATTTGCATTTTTCTAATTTAATGCGAAGTCCAAAATCTTATATTCTCTGAAATACTCTTTCTAAATTTTGTAAATGTTTTTCATTTTCTCCCGTAATAATAACATCGTCCAAATATGACGCAGTGCCTGGAAGTCCAGCTAACATTTGATTCATTAAACTTTGGTATATACCAAGTGCAGAAGCAATTCTATATGGAAGTCTTTGAAAGCTGAATAGTCCTTTATGTGTATTAATGACACAAAAGTCTTTACTAGAGGAATCCAATTCAATTTGAAGATAAGCTTCGGAGAAATCAATAACTGTAAACATTTTTCCTCCATTCATGGTTGCAAAAATTTCTTCCGGATGCGGAAGGTGACATTGATGGATATTTAAACTACTGTTGAGTCCTGTTTTAAAATCAGCACATAAGCGAATTTGTCCTCCTTTCTTTAGTACAGGAACAACTGGAGCTGCCCATTGTGAATACGATATAGGTTTCAAAACCCCTTTTGTATCATTGTATTAATTTCCTCTTCTATTTTATCTCTAACAGAAAACGGTCAAGGACGTGCTCGACAAAAAATTGGTTTTGCATCAGATTTAAGTTCTAAATGTGTCTTGAATTTGGTACAATGGCCTAATTGTTCGTCAAATATATCCGGATATGCAGAAATAATTTTCTCTAGATTTGGATTTCTTATTGAAAAATTCATAGAAATCTTAGGAGTGGAAGTAGTAGTCACAGAAAATATGTATGAGTTTCCTAACTCATTTATTGAATAAGAAGTAAAATTTAACTCTGAAATCCAATCTTTCCCTAAGAGGTTACTTCCATTTCCACGACAGAAAAATAATTTTAAAACCCTTTCCTCTTCTAACATTTTAACCTTTACTATTGTCTCCCATTAAATCAATCGAATGACCTGAAAAACTGGTTAAATAGTAGAAGGTGGTAGTAGTTCTGGTTTTCCGATATCATTCCAGACATTTTCATTGGCAATAGTTGCGCAACTTCCCGTGTCGAACTCAAATTCTATAGTATTGTTGTTTATCCGAATTGGAATTTTAACAGCAGGAGTGTGAATTTTATTCAAAGTATTAATTTTATTTATTTCTAAAATATTAAAATTATCTTCCAAATTTTGCTCAGTATTAACAAAAACATTATGAGTTTTCTTCGAAAATTTTTGTGGATGTTTATTTCCATGATGTAGACCAGAAAAAATATTTTTTCTACCCGAAGTACTTGATTTCCTACAAACTTTTACAATATGGCCTTTTGTTGAACAATTTCTGCAAACTGCATCCTTAAAACGACAGTTTGTGCGTAAATGCATACCCCCACAGTATGTCCGAAATTTATTTTATTTGTATTGTAATCACGATTCTGAAAATTATTGTGTAATAGGCCTTCAATTGTAAGAGCTGTTTCTAAAGTTTCCGAAAAAGTCTTCAAATCTTTCTGAAGTAATTATTTTCTTATAGAATCATTTTGGATGCCACTTAAAAAAGCTGTGATTAAAGCATCTTCATAGAAGTTACTAGGAATATTGCATTTTTGTGTAACATCCTTTAAATTGTTTTATAATCATTTAAAGTTTGTCCACTTGCCTGCTTATGCGAAAAAAATTTAAATTGTTCTGTGGAGACAAAAGTTACACGCCTAAAATTCGTATTTAACTTCTCAACAAGTTTTTTGAACAAAAAATCTTTCGGGGATTTTGGCAAACATAAAGAAACTAAAGCATGAAATGGCCTGGTACTCAACGAGTCAATGAGTAGAGCTCGTTTTAAATCCTCAGTTGTTATTGAACTAAGTGTCAAAAAATTTTCAAATTTTATAAACCAAGTACAAAACTCAAAACATCGGTCGAATTCCGGTGGACGTATTTGAAAAATATGTGAACTAGTAGAAGCACTTTCTGCTGTTTCATTTCCCATCGCAAAATTTAAATTTGCATTCCCAAAATCAAAATTTCTTGTTTTATTGTAATAATGCGACAAAATATTATTACCGCACGAGAGAAGTCCGAGGTTGTAAACAGTATTTTTTCTAGCTAGGACAACCTTAAAATATATGTATTTATATATAAATATCTTTTTTTTGCCTTAGACGAGTCGTCGAGAATTGCAGTTAAAAATCGTATAGCAGGATTTGCACAAATATTTAGTAGGAGTAGTTTAGTATGATTGAAGTATATAGTTCTCTCACTTTAACACACCCTAAGTCCGATTATCCTCGTCGCCAAACTTTTATGTATCGACTTACCGGAGTTGTATTAATCCGAATAGAATTCAATATGGTTAGGAGGGGTGTCCTTTGATATATTGTTTAAGCACTTAACACGCGTAATGCGACACTAAACTTATATCTATCGATATGGGTCTGTAGTCCCGAACTGTGGCACTAAGTATACGAAGTATTATGTAACTAAGATCACTATAACCGTAGTAGTGTTCCGTTTATTCCGGAGCGAAGTAGCGCGTATTGTAGTATAGTTCTTACTGTCTTGTGTTCACTTCACGCACACGCATAGAAGTCTTTATTAGAGGTTTATACGTTTAAACTTTAAGAACTAAATACACAATAGAAACCAATTGTTCAATCTGTTGTAGATGAACATCAGCATACCACTGGTCATATTATAAATGTAAAGGAAATCAAGGTTCTAGCATCAGTTCCAGGATTGTATTAACGAGAAATTAGAGGATCTATTAAAATGTTTATACATACAAAAATTGTCAATAGAATCTCTCAGAGCTCATTCAGTGCTCAGATCTCGTGAGGTAAAGATCCCTGAAGATACATGGTACAATCGAAGGCGAAAAATCGTATAGTAATTACAATTTGACACGGTCTAATCCCAAATTATATATCTCAACATATGAACTAGTCTTCCATAGAATCTTTTGATACATAATTAAAATAATATTATTTGGGCAAAAAGAAATTAGAAAATTGTGTTATTTACGAGGTCGATTCTATTGCGGTCATTCCCTATACCTATGCTGTAACTAAAGATGCCTTTGATGTCCTTACATGTTCCTGTGTTCTGCATCCCACCAGCACTTGCTCCTTCCGCATAATTAATGACATCATACCGCCATTACGTAAAGGCAGTGAGACGTGCATCTAATTACGAGAAGTGCATGATAGGGGTCTTGTCTTTTAGTCTATGTGTCATCGTGTCTTAAGCGTGTGCCATAGATACTATCCCTACGAAAACCGTTAGCAGGGCCGTTAATGAATTCAAGGGAAGCTGAAAATAAATAATTGAGATAGCAAGTGTAGCGTCCTGAATTATTTATGAACGTGCCCCGTAATACATCCTGTGTCTTACGAAAAATTATGGGAAGAGAAGGAATGTGAATTTTTATTTTGCGCCGTAAATTCCAAACTAAAAACAAGATAATCTTTTTCATTCAAGTGTCACAGGGTTACATATTTTAATCGAGCATTATAATTTTATACATTTTAAATTTATTTTTTTATTTAAAATAGAGCGGGCCACCCTGTCATATAACTAAAAGTAACTAAGATATAATAAATAAATTCAATGGTACTCGGCAGACATAGAACGGAAGCTTTCACTTCTCTGGTCAACTATTCGGTCTTCAGATCTCGTGGAGTAAAGATCCTTGAAGATGCCTCGTACAATCGAAAGCGAAACGTCGGATAGTAATTCACGATCTAATCCCAAGAACCATGATTCCTTAGGTACTCTGCATGTTTCTTCGTAGATTATAATTAATTTAAAATATTATCAAATATAATTTTTAGTATAAATTAATTAAATTTCTTATCTCACCAATTCAGCCGCCACTTATATCTCGAACAACAGCAAATTACTACAACGTTGGTATCTTCCTCGTGAATGTGTTAGATATTCTAACAAGTAGGTGGTTTGGGATTAATTTATTTAAATAAAAGATTTGACTTTTTAAAAACAACTTAAACATCTATTAGAAAAAATAAAAAGATGTGTATTACAATTGAAAAATTAATAACAAAAAGGGATTTAACTTAAATTAAAATCTAGAAAGAACAAATTTACTCTAAAATTTACTATTAAAAGTCCCCAAGCTTAAAAATGTGAATGTAAACCTCCATAAAAAGAAGAATTTAAAATCGATTGTAACAGCTAGAACCTTGACACAGACTAACTTTAGTTTTAGAATTCGGAAGAAAAGTCGACACGCTAATTTGACAAGAACTGTCCCCCACCCTTAAGGGCCTCTTATTGGCTGGAACGCCGAACATATTTTAATTAATATACATTTCATAGGTAAAGTGCGGGACACGAAAGAAAACCGGGCGGAGTCAATCGGTTTAGAAAGGTCGGCTAAGAAATCTCTTCATCCAGTGGTGTCCCGTCGTTCTTTAAATAATATGACACTTCTTTTTGACTATACGCACTTCATATAATTAAAAAATGTAACTATGCTTAATGAACCTTTATCTTTATTTGTCTGTTTTCTTGCGCGCACCGCACTTCTATATCTCTTTTGTGTTGCAAAAACGGCGAACTTTCGAGTTTTAAAATGATTTAATTTTGATTTTTCTTGATCGATTTACCTACAAATATATTTTTTCTTGAGTTCTGTCATTAACGGTTCCCGGGCTACTGCCTACGTCCACTATTATTGAACCACCCAGTATAGTGATACACGATTTACAAGTCCAGATTTTACAAGGGCAGCCGAAAAATGCGAAAAATGTTTGGAAGTGCAAGGTGGACATTTTCAACATTTATTGAAAAAATAAGTTCTGCTCTTGTGTAGACTAGACTATAATGGGAATAGGCTTTCTTTAATTAATTTTTGTCTTCACGGTTTCAACATTTTTATAGTTTTCCAATATTTGTTTAACACGGTTCGGTGACGGTTTTTGTTTATCTGGATATCTATCAGCAAATATCTGGCATGTTCTTGTTAAAACTCTGTTAGATTCCCCATAGATAATAAACAAATTCAAATAATCCTCGTGTGTGTAATTTAATGGCCCCGGCATAATTATTAGTTTAATAATTATTATAATTTCTATAAGAAATAAATAATATTTAAGTATGTAATTGTCAAACGACAACAAATATTACGGTTCTATAGTAACCAATTGGTTTTGTTCTCGCCAGGCCTCCCCGTCATCGCCAACTAACAAGAAGACTTAGAAGCCGTCTGGTATTATTAGAATAAAAAATGTTAAATCGTCAATAACTCAAAAATTACAAATTTTTGGAATAGACAACTTTATACAAAGTCGCCCTTATTTTAAGTGTTAAATAAGATAAAATTATAAAAATTGGGAGTTTCCCTTTGAAAAAAGTAACTTTTCACGATTTTTTAAAGTATATATATATATATATATATATATATATATATATATATATATATATAATATCAGTTTTTGATCACACTATATTTATTTATTATAAAAATATCAGCATAGGCCACTAAAGTGTACCCTTTTGTACAAGGAAGCCAACCGCAAATAAATAATAGAGACTTCGATAAGCAGATATTTATAGTTATGTCTAGACCTGCAAACGTCATTTTTTACATAAAATTCAAAATATCTCAAAAACAGTTGAACTTAGGTATAGCATATTATACATAAAATATACCTAGAATTTTTCGGGGAATCCTAAAATTCGATTATATACAGGATGTTCCATTTAAAATAAGAAAGTTGACGTCTACTTCCGGTATAATCAGAAGTGCCGCCATCTTGAAAATATTTTGCGCGAATTGCCCCCATCGACTTTAGTTAGCTGTCAAAATTTCAAATTTTTCTAAAGCCTACTTTCTGAGAAATCGATCGTCACAGTTCGTCTTGGGACACTTATATATATATATATATATATATATATATATATATATATATATATATATATATATATATATATATATATATATATTATACACTTTACCTATGAAATGTATATTAATTAAAATATGTTCGGCGTTCCAGCCAATAAGAGGCCTTTAAGGGTGGGGGACAGTTCTTGTCAAATTAGCGTGTCGACTTTTCTTCCGAATTCTAAAACTAAAGTTAGTCTGTGACAAGGTTCTAGCTGTTACAATCGATTTTAAATTCTTCTTTTTATGGAGGTTTACATTCACATTTTTAAGCTTGGGGACTTTTAATAGTAAATTTTAGAGTAAATTTGTTCTTTCTAGATTTTAATTTAAGTTAAATCCCTTTTTGTTATTAATTTTTCAATTGTAATACACATCTTTTTATTTTTTCTAATAGATGTTTAAGTTGTTTTAAAAAAGTCAAATCTTTTATTTAAATAAATTAATCCCAAACCACCTACTTGTTAGAATATCTAACACATTCACGAGGAAGATACCAACGTTGTAGTAATTTGCTGTTGTTCGAGATATAAGTGGCGGCTGAATTGGTGAGATAAGAAATTTAATTAATTTATACTAACAATTATATTTGATAATATTTTAAATTAATTATAATCTACGAAGAAACATGCAGAGTACCTAAGGAATCATGGTTCTTGGGATTAGATCGTGAATTACTATCCGACGTTTCGCTTTCGATTGTACGAGGCATCTTCAAGGATCTTTACTCCACGAGATCTGAAGACCGAATAGTTGACCAGAGAAGTGAAAGCTTCCGTTCTATGTCTGCCGAGTACCATTGAATTTATTCATTATATCTTAGTTACTTTTAGTTATATGACAGGGTGGCCCGCTCTATTTTAAATAAAAAAATAAATTTAAAATGTATAAAATTATAATGCTCGATTAAAATATGTAACCCTGTATATATATATATATATATATATATATATATATATATATATATATATATTTATATATTATATATATATATATATATATATATATATATATATATATATATTATACACTTTACCTATGAAATGTATATTAATTAAAATATGTTCGGCGTTCCAGCCAATAAGAGGCCTTTAAGGGTGGGGGACAGTTCTTGTCAAATTAGCGTGTCGACTTTTCTTCCGAATTCTAAAACTAAAGTTAGTCTGTGTCAAGGTTCTAGCTGTTACAATCGATTTTAAATTCTTCTTTTTATGGAGGTTTAAATTCACATTTTTAAGCTTAGGGACTTTTAATAGTAAATTTTAGAGTAAATTTGTTCTTTCTAGATTTTAATTTAAGTTAAATCCCTTTTTGTTATTAATTTTTCAATTGTAATACACATCTTTTTATTTTTTCTAATAGATGTTTAAGTTGTTTTAAAAAAGTCAAATCTTTTATTTAAATAAATTAATCCCAAACCACCTACTTGTTAGAATATCTAACACATTCACGAGGAAGATACCAACGTTGTAGTAATTTGCTGTTGTTCGAGATATAAGTGGCGGCTGAATTGGTGAGATAAGAAATTTAATTAATTTATACTAACAATTATATTTGATAATATTTTAAATTAATTATAATCTACGAAGAAACATGCAGAGTACCTAAGGAATCATGGTTCTTGGGATTAGATCGTGAATTACTATCCGACGTTTCGCTTTCGATTGTACGAGGCATCTTCAAGGATCTTTACTCCACGAGATCTGAAGACCGAATAGTTGACCAGAGAAGTGAAAGCTTCCGTTCTATGTCTGCCGAGTACCATTGAATTTATTCATTATATCTTAGTTACTTTTAGTTATATGACAGGGTGGCCCGCTCTATTTTAAATAAAAAAATAAATTTAAAATGTATAAAATTATAATGCTCGATTAACCCTATATATATATATATATATATATATATATATATATATATATATATATATATATATATATATATATATATATATATATATATATATATATATATATATATTATACACTTTACCTATGAAATGTATATTAATTAAAATATGTTCGGCGTTCCAGCCAATAAGAGGCCTTTAAGGGTGGGGGACAGTTCTTGTCAAATTAGCGTGTCGACTTTTCTTCCGAATTCTAAAACTAAAGTTAGTCTGTGTCAAGGTTCTAGCTGTTACAATCGATTTTAAATTCTTCTTTTTATGGAGGTTTACATTCGCATTTTTAAGCTTGGGGACTTTTAATAGTAAATTTTAGAGTAAATTTGTTCTTTCTAGATTTTAATTTAAGTTAAATCCCTTTTTGTTATTAATTTTTCAATTGTAATACACATCTTTTTATTTTTTCTAATAGATGTTTAAGTTGTTTTAAAAAAGTCAAATCTTTTATTTAAATAAATTAATCCCAAACCACCTACTTGTTAGAATATCTAACACATTCACGAGGAAGATACCAACGTTGTAGTAATTTGCTGTTGTTCGAGATATAAGTGGCGGCTGAATTGGTGAGATAAGAAATTTAATTAATTTATACTAACAATTATATTTGATAATATTTTAAATTAATTATAATCAACGAAGAAACATGCAGAGTACCTAAGGAATCATGGTTCTTGGGATTAGATCGTGAATTACTATCCGACGTTTCGCTTTCGATTGTACGAGGCATCTTCAAGGATCTTTACTCCACGAGATCTGAAGACCGAATAGTTGACCAGAGAAGTGAAAGCTTCCGTTCTATGTCTGCCGAGTACCATTGAATTTATTCATTATATCTTAGTTACTTTTAGTTATATGACAAGGTGGCCCGCTCTATTTTAAATAAAAAAATAAATTTAAAATGTATAAAATTATAATGCTCGATTAAAATATGTAACCCTGTGACACTTGAATGAAAAAGATTATCTTGTTTTTAGTTTGGAATTTACGGCGCAAAATAAAAATTCACATTCCTTCTCTTCCCATCATTTTTCGTAAGACACAGGATGTATTACGGGGCACGTTCATAAATAATTCAGGACGCTACACTTGCTATCTCAATTATTTATTTTCAGCTTCCCTTGAATTCATTAACGGCCCTGCTAACGGTTTTCGTAGGGATAGTATCTATGGCACACGCTTAAGACACGATGACACATAGACTAAAAGACAAGACCCCTATCATGCACTTCTCGTAATTAGATGCACGTCTCACTGCCTTTACGTAATGGCGGTATGATGTCTTTAATTATGCGGAAGGAGCAAGTGCTGGTGGGATGCACAACACAGGAACATGTAAGGACATCAAAGGCATCTTTAGTAACAGCATAGGTATAGGGAATGACCGCAATAGAATCGACCTCGTAAATAACACAATTTTCTAATTTCTTTATGCTCAAATAATATTATTTTAATTATGTATCAAAAGATTCTATGGAAGACTAGTTCATATGTTGAGATATATAATTTGGGATTAGACCGTGTCAAATTGGAATTACTATCCGATTTTTCGCCTTCGATTGTACCATGTATCTTCAGGGATCTTTACCTCACGAGATCTGAGCACTGAATGAGCTCTGAGAGATTCTATTGACAATTTTTGTATGTATGGACATTTTAATAGATCCTCTAATTTCTCGTTTATACAATCCTGAAACCGATGCTAGAACCTTGATTTCCTTTACATTTATAATATGACCAGTGGTATGCTGGTGTTCATCAACAACAGATTGAACAATTGGTTTCTATTGTGTATTTAGTTACTTCTTAAACTTTAAACGTATAAACCTCTAATAAAGACTTCTATGCGTGTGCGTGAAGTGAACACAAGACAGTAAGAACTATACTACAATACGCGCTACTTCGCTCCGGAATAAACGGAACCCTACTACGGTTATAGTGATCTTAGTTACATAATCCTTCGTATACTTAGTGCCACAGTTCGGGACTACAGACCCATATCGATAGATATAAGTTTAGTGCCGCATTACGCGTGTTAAGTGCTTAAACAATATATCAAAGGACACCACTCCTAACCATATTGAATTCTATTCGGATTAATACAACTCCGGTAAGTCGATACATAAAAGTCTGGCGACGAGGATAATCGGACTTACGGTGTGTTAAAGTGAGAGAACTATATACTTCAATCATACTTGCGATACGATTTTTAACTGCAATTCTCGACGACTCGTCTAAGGCAAAAATGTCTTATATAAATAAATATATTTTAAAATTTATATATAAATAAATATATTTTAAGGTTGTCCTAGCTAGAAATTAAATACTGTTTACAACCTCGGACTTTTTTCGTGCGGTGATAATATTTTGTTGCATTATTACAATAAAACAAGAAATTTTGTTTTTGGGAATACAAATTTAAATTTTACGATGGGAAACGAAACAGCAGAAAGTGCTTCTACTAGTTTACATATTTTTCAAATACGTCCACCGGAATTCGGCCCGGAATGTTTTGAGTTTTCTACTTCGTTTATAAAATTTGAAAATTTTTGACACTTAGTTCAATAACAAGTGAGGATTTAAAACGAGCTCTACTCATTGACTCGACAGGCCATTTCATGCTTTAGTTTCTTTATGTTTGCCAAAATCCCTGAAAGATTTTTTGTTCAAAGAACTTGTTGAGAAGTTAAATACGAATTATAGGCGTGTAACTTTTGTCTCCACAGAACGATTTAAATTTTTTTCGCATAAGCAGGCAAGTGGACAAACTTTAAATGATTATGCAAACAATTTAAAGGATGTTACACAAAAATGCAATTTTCCTAGTAACTTCTATGAAGATGCTTTAATCACAGCTTTTTTTAAGTGGCATCCAAAATGATTCTATAAGAAAACAATTACTTCAGAAAGATTTGAAGACTTTTTCGGAAACTTTAGAAACAGCTCTTACAATTGAAGGCTTATTACACAATCATTTTCAGAATCGTGATTACAATACAAATAAAATAAATTTCGGACATACTGTGGGGGTATGCATTTACGCACAAACTGTCGTTTTAAGGATGCAGTTTGCAGAAATTGTTCTACAAAAGGCCATATTGCAAAAGTTTGTAGGAAATCAAGTACTTCGGGTAGAAAAAATATTTTTTCTAGTCCACATCATGGAAATAAACATCCACAAAAATTTTCGAAGAAAACTCATAATGTTTTTGTTAATACTGAGCAAAATTTGGAAGATAATTTTAATATTTTAGAAATAAATAAAATTAATACTTTGAATAAAATTCTCACTCCTGCTGTTAAAATTCCAATTCGGATAAACAACAATACTATAGAATTTGAATTCGACACGGGAAGTTGCGCAACTATTGCCAATGAAAATGTCTGGAATGATATCGGAAAACCAGAACTACTACCACCTTCTACTATTTTATCCAGTTTTTCAGGTCATTCGATCGATTTAATGGGAGAGACAATAGTAAAGGTTAAAATGTTAGAACAGGAAAGGGTTTCAAAATTATTTTTCTGTCGTGGAAATGGAAGTAACCTCTTAGGGAGAGATTGGATTTCAGAGTTAAATTTTACTTCTTATTCAATAAATGAGTTAGGAAACTCATACATACTTCCACTCCTAAGATTTCTATGAATTCTTCAATAAGAAATCCAAATCTAGAGAAAATTATTTCTGCATATCCGGATATATTTGACGAACAATTAGGCTATTGTACCAAATTCAAGGCACATTTAGAGCTTAAATCTGATGCAAAACCAATTTTTTGTCGAGCACGTCCTTTACCATTTTCTGTTAGAGATAAAATAGAAGAGGAAATTAATACAATGATACAAAAGGGAGTTTTGAAACCTGTATCGTATTCACAATGGGCAGCTCCAGTTGTTCCTGTACTAAAGAAAGGAAGCTGTCAAAATTTCAAATTTTTCTAAAGCCTACTTTCTGAGAAATCGATCGTCACAGTTCGTCTTGGGACACCCTATATATATATATATATATATATATATATATATATGTATATATAAATATTTAAATATATATATATATATATATAAATATATATACATATATGTATATATATATATATATATATATATATATATATATATATATATATATATATATATATATAAATATATATAAATGCATATTCTGGTTATATAATACAAGAATGTTTCTTTCAGTACAAGAGATTTGGTTTTGACACAAAAAAAGGGACGCTTTTGATGTAATTGCAAATTTCTCCTTATTAATAATATTTCTTGTGCTAAAAATTTTATTCCATTCAATATCATTTATTTCCAATCTAAAAATTACACATCAATTACCTTGAGTTAGACAATTATTTTTCATTTCTAAACATGATTTAATAATGGTAGTCATTTACTTGTCGGAGTATTTATGGTTAGTTTAGAAAACAAGATTCACAAATACCCTGTTGCTAAACATTTTTAAACTGGCATAGGTATGTGGAGGATGTTTTACAGAATTAGAATGACAACTCAATTCGTTCCTTATCAAAGGTCTATATGAAAACATTAAATCTGTTATAGAAAAAGGACAAAATAAATTAATTCATTTTGTAGGTCTAACCGTCACAAATATCGAAGATGATAGATTCAATTAATTACTCTTCTGCCAGAGATAAGTATCTTAAAAGAGCGAAAATTATCCCATTATTTAAAGAGGGAAATACAGATGATCCGTCTAAATATTGAAGAATTATAGACTAATTTCATCGATTCCCACATTGGCGAAAATTATTGAAAAATTGGTAAAAATGCGTCTTGTAGATTACATGAGCAAGCATGGATTACTGAGAAAAGTGTAGTTTGGCAAGCAAAAAATACCAATTATGCCATATTTTTTTTTCCTAGAACATTTTACCTTGTCTTGAATTAAGGAGAGTCTGCTGCAGCAGTGTTCTGTGATCTTGGCAAGGCTTTTGATTGTGTAGATCATGGAATACTGCTGAGTAAATTAGAAATATATGGTATAAGGGATGTGTCATTCTTATGGATTAAATAATATTTGTCTCAGTATGTACAGAATGTTGCGTTAGCGAATAGGGTGTCTGAACTCTTTAACGTTAATGCAGATGTTCAACGGGGGTCTGTTTTGGGATGTTCGTAGGTGATACAACAATTTTATGGAGAAATAGGGATCCACAGAACTTGGAAAAATGTGTAAGTAAGGACCTGATTCTAGTTAAGGGGTTAATCTAAAATTAAAACAAATATGATGAAATTTAGATGTAAAATAAATTATGTATATTGCACAAAAAAAAGTTTGACATTTCCCAGTAGTTTTATCCTCGAAACCATATTCATACTACATCGAAAGTTTGGAAACAATATTCGCAAAAATCCTCTACGTTCAACACGCCAAATACAAACAATTCCTCTTCCAATTCCAAAGCCTTCATTGATGAGAAATTCAATATTCGTAATGGAAAAAAATGTTGTAATCACCTTCCAGTTGGTATAACAGAAACTGAAAATCCAAGACGGTTTAGAATTCAAGTCACAAATTTGTTACTTGAGAAGGTCTTCTATTCAGTGGAAAAATTTTACAAATTTAATTTTTAAATTGGTTGTGTAAATTTTATTAACCTAAAAGCATTATCTAACCGTAGTCCAAATTTTAGCTTAAAAATGTTTTAAAGTTACGAGAAATACAGATTTCTTTGAGGTCTTGTTTTCGTTAAAAAAGGTATATGGAAGTATTCAGACGAGTTGCTCAGAAATACATGTAGTATAAGAAAGCCTGAAAGTATAGAGGATGTGTTATTTTTAAATAGCCATGTTGCCATCGGTTTTTGATAAAAGCGGCAGCACCGCATTGCTGAAAATATTTCAAAAGGGTCCTTCTATCCATTCTCCATAACGTCTGATTTACTATCGACTTTCGGACAGCCGAATATTGTTCCCATTAATTTTTGGAGGGTTTTTTGAAAAATAATATTATTTATTTTCCTTATAGGATATCACAAATTATGTTTGTACTATTTCCTGGTTTATGAACAGTCTCTTTCTTTTTTTCAGGTATAATAAATCACGAGAACATCATGCCGGATCCGAAAAAATGCGTTATAAACAACAGGGCGTTTTTCGTCTTCGGAAGTCTGATAGCCTTTTATATTCCCATGACGGTGATGATGGTCAGTTACGCGCTGACCGTGCAACTGCTTCGGAAAAAGGCCCGATTTGCAGCTGAACATCCCGACACGGACCAGATGCGCCGATTGGGCGGCAGATTTGCCAACAAACACGATCGGACACCCACGACTCCGTGCGACAACACTTTGTGGAGGACCGTCGGAAGCGCTGATCGGTAAGTAGAAATCATTTTAAGCAGGGTATTGAAGAGAGGCTGCATTGAATATTAGATTTAATTGAGAAAAAAAAATTTTCAAACATGTTTGAAATTTAATAAAAAGTAGTATTGTCAAGTGTTTTATCCAAGGTGTTTCTGAAGAAGTATTTTTAAGGTAAAAAGTTAATATAAACGTGTGGTCTATAATGCTTCGTTTTCGAGATACGTGGTGTCAAATTTTATTTTTATTTTTATGCATAATTTTCTAAATAATTCCGATATATCAATGAAAACTGGTACCTGTGGGTTCTTTGACAATAAAAATTTGATCTTAATTTAGCTCTTACTTGCGCCACCTATATGTCTTTTCTCACTTTCAAAGGCTCGTAACTTTTTGTACGACCGTGTATTATATTCTTGGTTAAAAAAAATTAATTCCTCAATCATTTTTACGTGAAAAAAGTATTTTTTATTAGAAGTCGCAAAAAGCAACCGAGGTACTTGGATTTGAAATAATCGATGTATGTGACATTAAATGGCAAAATGTAGAACTTTATTTTCCAAATCTAAAACTAAAGTATTATTTTTCAAGATATCCATAATGCATTATAAAAATAGTAAAAATTGAAATACTCCTGCAAATCAAGTAAACCGAAGATGATGAGCCGATGGTGGAATATAACATAAGGAATCAAAAGGATCAAGTAGACTATAAGTTCATTCCGTTTTTTGTTTATTGCTCGTTGTCATGACAAAAATAATACATATCTATTGTGACGTTTTCTATATGTACAGGGTGTTCCAGCGAGGACTGAACAGGGACCTATTTTCGACCTTCCTTGTATTTTGGAAAAATTCAAAATAGCCAATCGATGTATTTTTTCTTGTAGAATCCAAAAATGTCATCGAAAAAATATTTGAACCAGAAACAAAAGAGTTAAGCAATGCATCAGGTGTTTTTTAAATGGAATGTATCGTTTTTTATACGATTTTTGGAAAGAATGATTTTTTTTATGTCCGTTCTGATTAAAAGATTTGATTTTGCGATAGCTGTTTATATTACATTTTAATGTTTTACAAACTAAAATTTTAGCTTCACCTGTTTAAAATATACGATAGGTTGGTATAGGTGATCAAGGTAAAATGACGTTTGAATGCTTTGTCAATAAAAATTGACATTATTTTAATTATTATCGAAGTCTTCACCTAAAAAATATATATTTGACTCTGATCGAAATGAAATACTCTTTGGACGAGAGACTACAGGTTGTTATGCTATTTTACAAGTGCCAAGAAAATGCAAGAGACGCAAGAAGAAGATTTATTGCAAATTTTCATAGAAATATATCCATCAATACAATTCTAAGGATAAAAAACCTATTTGAGGAAAATAAAACTTTACATGATAGAAAAAGAAATATATAAAGAAGAAGAAATCGAGACCAGGCCATTATAAATTATTTTCAAGTTAATCCAACCAAATCTATTTCGGATGCAGTTCGGGAAGTTCAGTACGGTGGCGGTGTAAGGCGCAGAAGAGTTACCCGAGGGACTGTTCACAGGACTCTGAAAATTCATAAATTTAGGCCTTTTCGTATCCTTCCACTTCAGCACCTAACACCGGCACAAAAAGAACTTCGCTTCCAATTTGTTTCTCAAATGGTAATTCGGCAAGAAAACGAAGACCCTGATTTATTCAAAAATATTGTGTGGACCGACGAAGCTACTTTCACAACATCGGGAGTATTCAACAGACATAATAGTCACCACTGGGCCGTTGAAAATCCAAAAAAGTTCCAGACTATTAAATTTCAAGGGAGGAATTCTATTCATGTTTGGTGTGGGAAAAAACAATAAAATTTTGGGACCAATATTTTTTAACGGGACTTTAAATGGCCACAGATATTATGAGTTTTTAGAAAACGAAATTGAAAATTTTTTGGAAAACTTACCATTTGCAGAATATCAGAATTTAATTTGGCAACATGATGGGGCGCCTCCTCATGCCGTGCATGATGTGGTTCAATTTTTAAATCGGCGCCATAACGAATGGATAGGGCGAAATGGAACATATGCTTGGCCGCCCAATAGCCCCGACCTCTCAGTTTTGGATACATTTCTTGGGGGCCATTTGAAGAACGTCGTATACAGACAACGAAACGAAAATATTCAAGAGACAATGGGAAAAATTGTCGATGAAATAAACCGCCTTAACCAGGAAAATCATATTGTAACAGCAAGTTTAGAAAGGCTACAAAGGGGTTATCGATGTTGTTTCGAGAAAAACGGCGGTCACATTGAAAACTTATGTTAGTAGTAGTTTTATTTTATTATTTAATAAATATTTTTTATTGAATTTCTTTTTCTATCATGTAAAGTTTTATTTTCCTCAAATAGGTGTTTTATCCTTAGAATTGTATTGATGGATATATTTCTATGAAAATTTGCAATAAATCTTCTTCTTGCTTCTCTTGCATTTTCTTGGCACTTGTAAAATAGCATAACAATCTGTAGTCTCTCGTCCAAAGAGTATTTCATTTCGATCAGAGTCAAATATATATTTTTTAGGTGAAGATTTCGACAATAATTAAAATAATGTCAATTTTTATTGACAAAGCATTCAAACGTCATTTTACCTTGATCACCTATACCAACCTATCGTATATTTTAAACAGGTGAAGCTAAAATTTTAGTTTGTAAAACATTAAAATGTAATATAAACAGCTATCGCAAAATCAAATCTTTTAATCAGAACGGACATAAAAAAATCACTCTTTCCAAAAATCGTATAAAAAACGATACATTAAATTTAAAAAACACCTGATGCATAGCGTAACTCTTTTGTTTCTGGTTCAAATATTTTTTCGATGACATTTTTGGATTCTACAAGAAAAAATACATCGATTGGCTATTTTGAATTTTTCCAAAATACAAGGAAGGTCGAAAATAGGTCCCTGTTCAGTCCTCGCTGGAACACCCTGTACATTTAAAGTGTCAAGAAATGGAGAACTTCACCAATGCTGAGCTTGCCGACATACATTTTACATACGGACTTGCCAATGGGAATGTTTATGAAGCTAGACGTTTGTATCAAGAACGTGATCCAAACCACAGAGCTCCTACTTGAAAAATCCGCTCACCTCTCCGTGGAATATCGGACGATAAGAACTCCAGAAACCGAGGAAGCACTTCTTAATCTGGTAGGAGAACATCCAGAAACATGTACCAGAAAAATATTGCTAACATTAAACATTTCTCATTTTTTGGTTGGAGAGTTTTAGTCGATAATTTGTTTTATCCCTACAACATTCAGAGGGTTCAGACACTCCTCACTCGTGATTTTCCAATTCGTATCTACTTCTGTCGTTGGTTTCTGCAATGCCTAATGCAAAATCCTCTATTTGGTAATTAAATCCTGTTCTCGGACAAAGCAAGTTTCTCACCCAATGCTATTTTCAATTTTCATAGTAATCATTTATGGTCAGAGGAAAACCCCCATGCAATAGAGGAATCTATTTTCAAGAACGGTTTTCCGTTAAGGTGTGGGCTGAAGTTCTTGGAGATTTTCTAATAGGTCCGTTATTTCCTCCAGGAAAACTAAAAGGCGATACGTATCGTCAATTTCTCGAAGAAGATTTGCCCGTTTTGCATGAAAATGTGCCATTTTTCGAGGAGGGCCCATGCATGGCCCAATAGGTCACCAGACCTTAACTGCCTGGATTATTTCCTTGCGGGTCATCTTAAGACCTCGTTTACCAACTCCGATTAAAAATGAAGAACAACCAAGGATTGCATAATAGATTCCTGTCAAACGATTAGAAAGACTCCGGGGGCACGAATCGATGAGAAGAAGGTTGGATGCACGCATTTTGGGTTGGACATTTCCAACAACTGTTTTGAACTGATATTGTTTCATATAATTCTCATAGAAATCACAAATCTAGTGAAACAGTAAAGATTATAATAAGAAATTCATTTTTTTTTAACCAAAAATTTACTATAAGGTCATACAAAAAAGTACGAGCCTTTGAAAGTGAAAAAAAGACATACAAGTGGCGCCCCCTATAAAAACACGAACGCGGATCAACTTACTCCACTATTGAGAGGCGACTCATTATGACAAGATAAACAACAACGGCCTCCATTAAATACTAGCCTATTATGTATGCATTGAGTAATAAACGTAATTTATAGAGTAATAAAACCTAATTAGGTATGCAAAAGGACAAGGATTTAAAAGGGTCTTTATTATTATTTCTATAAACCAAGTTTATCTACGCCTATGGACTACACCAACATTCCGCCAAACTGGACGGAATTTCCCGTTTTATTACTATATATATATATATATATATATATATATATATATATATATATATATATATATATATATATATATATATATATATATATATATATATAAAACTTTATTAATATTTGTAAATTTGTGACTTTTACCTGTAAAATTTCGTAAGTATCCATATGAATAATGTAATAAATATTTCGATACAAGTGAGTTAACAGCATCGTTAAGCTACACTACACAGGTATCTTAATGAGGTTAACTCATAATGTATTGTACAACATTTTATCTAAGTCTGACGCACGACTGTTAAAATACATACATATTTTTATTAAACAAATATTTCAATAAGCTTATAGCAAGCATAAGACACCTTTTTATTAGCTGTTACCTATTTGCACTTTAATACTGCCACTCTATGTTACCCCGAGCAATGTCAGTTTAAGTAATACTTCATTGACAGTTTCAATTTCTTTAGTCAAAATGAGTAATTCAGAAAGAAACATTCCTTGGGATATTGAGCAGGAAGCATCCATGGCAACTGACGGATTGCCTCCCAGAAAATCCAGGCCAAAATATGAGTATATTTTCAATAGGTTCCAAAAATGGTGCAAAGAGAAGAATGTGCAGAACTATGGGAATGAAAAGGTACTTATTGTATACTTCGGGGAGTTATCTACTAACTATAAGCCTTCATCTCTCTGGGTGTTTTTTTCTATAATAAGAACAATGATATCTATTATACTCAATACTGATATCAGCAAATTTAGAAATTTAGTCGCCCTCCTCAAAACAAAATTTAATGGATATCAATCAAAAAAGTCAAGGGTATTAACTAAAACCAATATTACAACATTACTTCTAAAAGCGGATGACAAAAAATACTTATTTATGAAAGTAGCATTGATTATAGGGCTTGCAAGAGCTTGCAGGGGAGAGGAGTTAACAAATTTTTTGTTGGAAAATGTCAAAGATGAATGGCTATGTTTTCATTTTTTTTTACCGACAAGGAAAACATTAACATCTGGAAATATTCAAGAGATAGTCATGGTTCAACTAGTTCGAAAATACGTTAATCTTCGCCCATGTAACATCGAGAATGGTGAACAGCCAGGAGAATATACGGGGCATTACTTCTGAAGATCATTTGGTCAGTTTTTGCACGGACTCGTCGCGTTTGTTGGTGTTAAAATCTCGCTCTCAACTTAAGGGTACGGGTATTCAATTACAAGAAGACCTCACTAAATTTCCCCAATCCCTGCTGGAATTGGCAGTTAAAAAGTTTACTAATAAGTGTGCCTGGTGTCTTAATGGCAATGTGTGTATAAAACACAATGATATCGTGCACAGAGTATCTAATGTAAGTGACTTTGACAATTTTCATTAATGAGCTACCTTTAAAAGTTTTTTTTTTGTATTCATAGTTAAGGTGATTGGTTTTTATTTTATATTATGAATCGATCGCGCCATAGGCCATATAAATATGGATACTCTGTTATTAAAATTTATTAATTTTAGTATTGAATTGGCTTATGGTAACTTTACTTTTTATTTATGTTGATACTTGATTCAATTCCTTCGGATATTTATTATTTTATTTGAGTGCTCGAATTTGGTCAAAATTTTGGTTTTATTTAATAATTTTTCATGTTAATAAGTGCATAAATTAATAGGAGTTTCTTGTATTTTTTTATAGTAATATCAAATAATGGTTAGTCAAATAGTTTATTATAGGACGGTTTGCTTTAGTTTTCTTTTTTAGACCCTTTTTTTGTTATCCCAAATTGTGGATTTTTTTTGTGTGCATATTTTTCTAGGGTAATGTTTTTTTCTTCCTGATCAAGTTTGCGCCTATTTAGTTACTTTTTTCCATCTTTTTTATAACAGTAACCAATAACAATCTATTCCACATCCTTATAGAATGTTTATTAATGAGGTGCGTGTCCTGGCTTCAATCATTTTGCATATTTTTTTTTTCACATAGTTACTGTTTTTCTAATAGCAGCGATCTTTGTTATTAAATTTAATAACTGTTTAAAATGAAGTTATGCCTTTTAAATATTCGTTCAATTTTCACGAGTTTTCATGATTTTAAAAATTTTAATTGAAGATAATGACTTTGATTTGATCTTTCTCATTGAAACTTGGCTCTCCGATGATGTTGATTCGTTAACATTTACTATGGCTGAATATCAACTAATTCGACGTGACAGAGTGGGTAGGGGTGGCGGTGTTGTCGTATACGTAAAAAAGTCTTAAAATCTAGATATTATTCATTTCAATTTCACGGTAAGCTAATCCTTAGAATTTTTGTTTATTAAAATTTAAAAAAAAAGAACCTTGCATTTGGAGTTTTTTTTCGCCCTCCCAGAATAAATTTTAATAGTTTAGTTGAGGATTTTGATAATATTTTTTCGTATTCATATTTATTGATAGATAAAATTGTATGTCTTCGTGATTTGAATATAGATTTGTTAAAGTTAGACAACTACCTCTCACCATTATTCGAAAATTATAATTTATCACAGGTTATCCCTGAACCTACAAGAGTATCTAGAACTTGTAGTTCTTTGCTTGACCGAATTTTTATAACAGATAATACTTTAATAGAACAGTCTGGTACTTTATCTGCAGTTACGATCTCTGATCACAGATTAGTTTTTTGTTCATTAAATGTTGAAAAAGTCAAAACAATACCTAAATTTGTTCATTATAGATCCTTTGATAACTATAATCTAAGTGTTTTTTTAAATGATCTGTATCAGCTACCTTGGAATAATATTTTTTATTAACATAATATTGATAATAAAATATGAATGTTTAATAATCTTATTTTAAATATTTTTGAAATTCACGCACCTCTAAGAGAGGCCAAGATTGCTAAACCTAAAGCGCCATGGTTGACTCCTAATATTAAATTGTTTATGACCCAAAGAAATAGAGCATTACAAACTTTTAAAAGAACGCATCTTGATACGGACTGGGTAACCTATAAAAGATTGAGAAATTTTACTTTGCCTATGATAAGACGAGAGAAAAAACAATATTTAAATCACATATGCTATGAAAGAAAATTGAAAAATACTCGGAGAACTCTTAAATCTTTTAATATATCTTCAGTAAAGCAAACGCACTTGCCTGAGGCTTTATCTAATCCTACTAATATAAATAATTTTTCAGTGCATTTTTTCAAAACGTGTCTGACTGTAGTGAGCTTATTGAGTTTTACAATAATAATTTATTTAGCAACAATGTTTCATTTTCCTTTAAATTAGCAAACATTATAGATATTAATAATATTTTACATAGTATTAAAACAAATGCATGCGGTAATGACAATATAACTCCACAAATGCTTAAATATTGTAGTCCCTTGGTTGATAAATATATTACACATAATATCAACTGCTGTATTGAATCTCATTATTATCCTGATCAGTGGAAGACCTCTATTGGCAAACCTCTCCCTAAAGTTACTTGGCCTTTAACCTTCAATGATATAAGGATCATAAGTATTTTGCAGGTCATGTCAAAGGTTTTTGAAAAAGTTCTCTATACTCAATTGTATTCACATTTTATTGTTAATAAAATATTACCTGATTGCCAGTGCTGGTTTAGAAAAACCTTTAGTACGGCGGTCGCTCTCGCGAATGTAACTGATGACCTCTTTTCCACATTTGATAAAAAACAAAGCAGTGCACTTGTGCTGTTAGATTTTTCGAAAGCATTTGATATTCTCAATCACAAATTAATTATATCAAAACTTAAATATTATGATTTTCACGATAAGTCTCTTTGTTCAGTTAAATCCTATTTGTCAAATCATTATCAAGTTATATTGTCCAATCATACTTTTTCTGAAAGGGAACCTGTTTTATCAGGTGTTCCCCAAGGAGCAATTTTTTTTTGACATTAAAATTTCTTACCAACTGTAAGGCATACGCTGATGATACACAAATTTATTTTCATTTTAATCGTGACGACTATTTGCTTGCTTCTGACCTTATTAACCAAGATTTAAATACACTTAAGCTTTTATCAAAGAATCATAACCTAATTCTTAATCCAACTAAATCAACGTTATTGCTTTTTGGTAATAAAAATAATGTCTCTTTTCTTAAAGAAAATCTAAAAATTGAAGTAAACGGAGTTCAACTTTCTGTCGTAAATTCTGCAAAAAACC
Source organism: Kuschelorhynchus macadamiae (assembly GCA_030620095.1). Lineage (NCBI taxonomy): Eukaryota > Metazoa > Arthropoda > Insecta > Coleoptera > Curculionidae > Kuschelorhynchus > Kuschelorhynchus macadamiae. The sequence continues at coordinate 23,607 of JAUTXW010003007.1, forward strand.
TAGGTGTTTTTGTTGATTCTGAGTCAAGGTTTAAGGAATATGTTAAGACAGTTATACAGAAATCATATATAAATCTTAAAATACTTTATACTAATCGTCATATTTTAGATTTTAACTTAAGAAAAATGCTTTGTGAGTCACTTGTTCTCTGTAATTTTAACTATTGTGATTTTATTTACGGGCCGTGTTTAGATACATTAGATAGGTTTCTTATCCAAAAGGTACAAAATGCTTGCTGTAGATTTATTTTTGGGTTACGAAAGTATGACCATGTATCTTTTAAGCTTAATGTTAAAAGTATCTATTCTAACCAGGGTTCTTCCGTTTCATTACAAGCCAAATTAGTTCTTCGTTCATATGTTCATGCTATTAATGTTCATAATATTGACATAATCACAATGCCTCATCATAGAAGCGCTGCGTTTAAGAGATCTTTCACTTACAATGCTGTAAAGTGCTACAATTTTTTGCCAAGGGAATATTTAAACTTTAACAACTGTTATTTAAAAATAAATACAAAAAACTACTTTTTGATTTTCAAATTAACGTTTGATATTACCTTTGACAATATCATTAATCCTTGGCTATTGATATTATTTTTTTTTTGGTTATTTCTCCTATCTTAGGTGAGCATGCCGCAGTTCGCCTAGTATTAAATAATTATTATCATATATGCTGTTTAGCTTAATTTTTCTTTAAATTATATTTGTTTTTGATTTTTTGATGATTTGATCGTGGTTCAGTAGAGTAGCCTTTGGCTAGACTGCGCCACTGTTGTCGCAAAAAAATTTTAATTCACGGACGTAGATAAAACATCAAACAGCACGTTCTATGTTAACTGCTACTTCATGCCAGTGTCAAACTTGGTAAATATGAAACGACTGACGTCACTCGGTTATATCTGTCCGCCCTTCTTAGCAAGCATTTTTAGTCGGCAACCCTTGATTGTGCGCGATCGATCATGACTGAAGACGGTCCTGTGTCACCTAAGGCTGTGCTCGGAATAAAGCGTAGGATATCCAGAAACTCCCTGTTTGTGTACCGGCTATCTCGGGACAATATGAAAATATTTGAGGAAATGTTCTTGCTTTTATATTATATAACTCACTTACCTAATAAATAATTCCATTTAAATGATAATATCGTGAAATATGCATAGCATGTTTTTAACAGATTTTGCCACGAGTCGTCTGCTTAATATCCTAATTTGCATCTTTTACGTAAAACCTGTAAAGCTCTTTTATTGGCTTCTAAGTTTGGAATCCCATATCCTAATAAAAACGGAATTACTTTATAGTTTTATGCACTATAACGAATATATAAATTTTTTATGGATCTGTTGTTCTAGGTTCCCCTTAGTTCTTTTCTATTTTTAGTAAAGCTGTCAACAGTATCCGTGCCGTTTCTTGTATGTATCAGTGACAAATTGTGTCTTATTATTAGATATGACAGCCTAGTTTGTAAAATTAAAAGTTAAAAACTATAAATTTTTTAATAGTACGGTAGCTGCCTTGCGGGAACAAACGCTAGCAAACGAATTAATAAGTGGAAACTAAAAATTAATTCATCATGGTTCTTGGCATTAGACTGTGTCAAATTGGAATTATCATCAAACGTTTCGCCTTCGATTCCAGGATGCATCTTCAAGGATCTTTACTCCACGAGATCTGAACACTGAATGAGCTCGGAAAGGTTCAGGCGGACTTTTATACCGAACTTGTGCTTCCGTTCTATGTTTAAAAATTTTAATAAATTCTCTAATTTTTCGTTTATAAAATCCTGCAACTGATGCTAGAACCTTGGTTTCTTTTACATTTATAATATGACCAGTGGTATGCTGGTGTTCAGTTACAGCAGATTAAACAATTTGTTTCTTTTTAATACATCGTTCATGTTCCATTATTAAAGCCAAGCAGCTCCAAAATCCACAGGTTCTGCGGTCTTCCTAAGATACACAAGAACAATGTATCACTTCGACCGATCGTCAGTGCAATAGACTCGCCCACATACAAACCAGATAAATATCTTTCAAATTTTCTTGATCTATTTGCTGGAAAAACACATTCTTCTATAAAAAAAACCTCTTAAAACAATCCAGTTGTATCCCGATGATGTTTTGACAAGTTTTGATGTAGAATCACTATACACAAATGATCCATGTTTCGACTCCCATTTATGGTTTCGTGTCGTCCACCTTTTGTTTTTGAGAGAATATTTACTGTAATAATTGAATTGAGGGGATCCAGAAATATGAGAAGATTATCCTGTTCATGAGGCTATACTACAAAAGTATCATCTACATATTTGAACCAGTATTTTGGTTTTAGTGGAGCGGATGTTAGAGCAACATCTTCAAAGGCTTCCATAAAGATATTCGCTACCGCAAGTGATAGAGGAGATCCCATAGCTGCCCCTGTAGTTTGTTCATAAAACGCTCCTTGAAAGATGAAATAAGTAGATGTAAGACAAGCTTCCACTAGGTCTATTAGGTTCTTATCAAGATCATTATTATCCAATATGTCTGATAATGGAAATGGAGTCGTTGACAGGAACATTTATGTATAGTGATTCTACATCGAAACTGACCAAAATATATTCCGGATCTAACCGGATTTCCTTAAGTTTTTCTACGAAATGTGCAGAGGTTTTTATAAAAGAATCTGTTTTTCCAGTGAATGTATTAAGAAAGTTTGAAATATATTTACCTAATTTGTTTGTAAGCGAGTCTATCGCACTGACGATTGGTCGAAGTGTGTTCTTGTATATCTTGGGAAGACCGTAGAACCTGGGGATTTTCGAGCTGCTTGGTTTTAATGATTTTTCTCCACTGGTAGTAGGTTGGATGCGTTAATCAGGTTGGTGATTTGTCTTTCTATTCTACTTGCAGGGTCTGCACTGTATAATTTTATAGGTGTTGTCCAAAAGTTGAGCTATCTTTCCCACGTAGTCCGTTCTGTCCATGACGACTGTAGCGTTGCCTTTATCTGCTGGAAGGACCAAAATGTTTTCATCTTCATTTAGGGTCTTCATGGTTTTGAATTCTTAATGATCTTCACTGTCTCATATCTGACTTTATCAGCTTGCTCTACTGGTAATCTTCTGGTTGCTGCTCCAACGGAGGATACTATGTCTCTACGGGAATGCTTCTTGGTGCTATTGCGAAATTTTAGCCTTTGGAAAGGACGGACTGTTCTGCTTCGGTTAACGGCTTTGATGACAAACTGATAACTGTATTCTGCGGAGGTTTCACTGGATTTTTTCTGTTCAGGAAGGCTTCAAACTTCTTTTATTGCTTAAAACTAACTTCTAGATGGTTTTTTCTACTTGTGCATTGGTGATGTTGTCCAAAGTTGTGAATATAGTTCTTTCAAGTCTAGAAGCTAATTTCAGGTGATCTTCTAGAAGTTTACGGGCATTTGTATCTAAATCACGACGTATTGCCTTAACTCTTTCTCTAACTAATGCATTGCTGACACGCTTATAAATATTCTTAGCAGTTTTAGAAGTGACATGTCTCATCTGTAGTGATTTCGATACTACATCCTCATCTCGGCATCTAAGGAGAAAGGCCAACTGACAGAGTAACTTATTCTTGCTGTTCTAGAGATCGCCAAAAGTTTTGGCATCCTTCTTGGTTTCCTCCCCATAGAGGTTAGCTAGTATTTAGTTTAGTTAGCTAAGATAGTCGGATAGTAATTCCAATTTGCCACGGTCTAATCCCAAGAACCATGATTTCTTAATTGACCAAAGCCGTGAAAGCTTCCGTTCTTTGTTATATATATATATATATATATATATATATATATATTGACCCCCATGAAAAGTTAACCATGAACCGCCACTGCTCCATGTTCTTAATAGCATCTTTTATGTAAAGCCAGTGAAGCTCTTTATTTGCCTCTAAGTTTGGTATCCCATGTCCTAGTAAAAACGGAATGACATCATACTTTCATGCATTATAAGGATTATATAAAATTTTTATGGAACTGTTACTCTAGGTTCCCCTTAATTCTCTTCTATTTTTAGTAAAGCTCTCAACAACATCCGTGCCTTCTCGTAAATGTGTCAGGGATAAACCGCGTAAGCTTCCTACAGCTTTTCGTTCTGGGTTTTAGAGCGTTAAAATTTTACTGCCGCCGGAACAAATACAGTCAATTAACTGCCGGTGGTGGTTAATCCTCGGGAACAGGTGAATTAATTTGTTAAAAAAGCTGTACGTCAATATACGAGGACTGTACAACTTTTGTTTTCTAAAACTGTAAGCAGAATGTATTGGTACCACAACTTTACCAGTTTATCTCTGTATCACACTTAATTCTTGCACAAAATTTTGAACTAATCAAATAAGTAATTTTTCAGGCTAATTTTTTAAATATTTTATTAGGCCGTCATTTCGTTTTACTACTTATATTCCTACCAAAATGATACCAGTTCATTCCTATTTAACACTTTTTGTACAAAATTTGAGGTAACTTGGATATTTTGCTTTTTTAGTAATATTTTTTTAACGTTTCACTCGGCCGCCATCTTGTTCCGGCATATTGGATTTTTATCAAAATATTACCAGGTCATCCCCAAATGACTTTTATTTTTTGACTAAAATTTGGAGTAAACCTGATAATAATAATAGCGTTAATCAAATCCATACAAAAGATACATGAAATATATCAGGCAAAATAGAATAATATATACCGGGTATCCCTCAGCTGTGACTCACCTTAATAACTATTTTGTTTTTTGAGACAACTTTTTGAAATTTGGTGTGTGAATACAAGACATAAATCTGGATTTTTGGACATATTCGTTTGTTTTGAGCTACCTTGACGGCAACCTTCGATTCTTAAATGGGACTTCCTATACAGGGTTATTCACGCAACCCGTTCATTAAAAATTTTTGATGATGCCATTTAGATAAAAATTTCAAATTTTGGGATTAAGGTAAGGTCAAGGGGTACTTATTTTTTTAAATATTTTCAACTTCCTGTCACTTCCGGTTTAACCGGAAGTTGGTATCAACTTGCTTATTTTAAATAAAATACCCTGTATTTTATAATATTTTTAGATTCTACGGAGAATTTTAATGCTATTTTATGTAGCATGTCCTATACCTAGGGTCAAGCGTTCTTAAGATACTTGACCTTGAACCAAAAATGAGCCTTCGAGGTACCAAATTTTAAAATCACATATTTTTGTAAGTTTTGAAGATATAATCTTCATATTTTGCAGGCGATCGGTAAATAATCTTAGGTTTCTATTTTTTTTTATTGAATTTCTCTATTTTTATACAGGGTGTCCTAAATTCAGCGGCAAACATTCGCATTTTCAAAGCCGCTAAAGTCCGTTTTTTTAAATGGGACACCCTATAACTCTATGCGCTATCAAATGTAGAATTTCATTTTCTATCGAACTGTATTAAGGTTCCCTATACCTATTCGTAACCATTTTCGAAATAATCAGGTTTTTATTAAACTATCATATATATTTGCTAAATGCTTACACCTTCCCGTAGTAAGCCATGGAAAAACAATTGTGCCTTTCTATTCAACAAGACAGTTGATTTGAAACTTTTAAATTAAAATAAGATAACACTCAAAAGCTAATATTCCCAATTTATTTTATATTCGCGGAGAATGTTACAAAATATTGGAGAGAACGTGCCATGTTTTTAATGAAGAACATCCTCATTTATCGCCAATGAACAAGAGAAAATTGAAGAGGATTGAAACGAGATTTTTTCGTTTCGGAAAAGTTAAAGTTACAAAAATTTAATAAATTGTTTACATTATTTTTAACCATATCTACTAAGTTCGAGACTGTTCTAAACTTGTTTCAGTGAACTTAAAAATTATAGCAATCTAACAATCAACAATAAATAAATAAAATAATAAAATTGAATTATAACAAATGTTCTATATGCTGTCCGTTCATTTGAAGACACATTTCAATTTTTCTTTGTACAGTAGCTGTGGCCCGTTGAATTTGTCCGTTTTCTAATTCGGCAAAAGCTGTTCGTATCCTATCCGGTAAATCTTGTTGGTTATTTACTGGGGAAGCATAGACTTTACCTTTGATAAATCCCCATAAATAAAAGTCTAGGGGTGTTAAATCAGGCGATCGCGGTGCCATCTCCAAGGGCCATTGGGACCAATCCAGCGATCTTCAAAAATTCAAGATAATTGGAGATAAACTGCAGCGGAATTATGTGCTGGTGCCCCATCTAATTGATACCAATAATTTTGCAACTCACCAATAGGAATTTCTTCTATAACTTCAGAAACCGTCCCTCGTAGAATTTGCAAATACTTATCACTGTTTAAATTGTCTTCATAAGTGCAGTACCGCAACTGATCATTTAATACTATACCGAAAACATTGAAGCAAAACCTCTCTTGAGAACGCGTTTCGCGTAAAGCGTGCGGATTTTCTGCTGCCCAGAAGTGTTCGTTTTTTCTATTTGTTATTCCTTCTCTAGAAAATTTCGCTTCATTGGTCCAAAATATTTTTGAAAGGAATTGAGGGTCCTCTTGAATTTTCAAAAACATGAATTCGCAAAATTCTACTCGTCGGACGTCATCACCGGGTCTCAAGGCTTGCACGTTTTGGAAGGAATAAGGGTGCATATGATGTTCGCTCAAGATTCTTTGGATAGATGAAGAAGAAATTCCCAAATCGTTTTCTTCAGACGGTATTGAACTTTGCGGGTTTGCGTGGAAATAAGCTAATGTGTTTATTACGTTATCCTCGGCATTTGTCACTGGTGTCGGAACATTTTTTGTAACTTTAACCTTGCCAAAACGCAAAAAGTTCGTTTCAATCCTCTTGAATTTTGACTTGTTCATTGGCGGCAAATCAGGGTGGCGTTCATTAAACACACGACACATTCTCTCCAAAATTTTATAACATTCTCCATGAATACAAAATAGATTGAGAATATCAGCGTTTGAGTATTCTTCCAATTCGATTTAGAAGATTTAGTTTATCACTGACAGCTTTCGATAAATAACGAATACTAATCATCTTTCATATTGGATATTGGATCTCAATTGTTTTTCCATGGCTCACCATTGGAACATGTAAACATTTAAGCAAATACATACGATATTTTTATTAAACCCAATTATTTCGAAAATGGTTACGAATAGGTATAGGGAACCTTAACACAGTTCGATAGAAAATGAAATTCTACATTTGATAGTGCATAAAGTTATACGGACGGAAAACGGACTTTAGCGGCTTTGAAAATGTGAATGTTTGCCGCTGAATTTAGGACACCCTGTATAAAAATAGAGAAATTTAATAAAAAATATAGCAACCTAAGGTTATTTACCGATCGTCTGCAAAATATGAAGATTATATCTTCAAAACTTACAAAAATATGAGATTTTAAAATTTGGTACCCCGAAAGCTCATTTTTGGTTCAATGTCAAGTATCTTAAGAACGCTTGAACCTAGGTATAGGACATGCTACATAAAATAGCATTAAAATTCTCCGTAGGATCCAAAAATATCATAAAATATAGGATGTTCTATTTAAAATAAGCAAGTTGATACCAACTTCCGGTTAAACCGGAAGTGACAGGAAGTTGAAAATATTTCATAAAAGAAGTACCCCTTGACCTTACCTTAATCCCAAAATTTGAAATTTTTATCTAAATGGCATCATCAAAAACTTTTAATGAATAATCAAGTTGCGTGAATAACCCTGTATATTTTTAATTATTTAAAATGGCGTTCTGAGTGCAATGACACCCGGTTTGTCAGTTTTTGACAGATGGAGGAATTTTTTTGATATATTTTTTTCAATCTAGCACGCTATGAATCACTTAAATCGGTTCATTTCTGATCTAGTAGTAAGGGAGAAATACAAGCTTACCCCTGTTGATCCTAAAAACTGCGGCTCAAAATAAACGAATATGTCCAAAAATCCTAATCGTCTTGAATTCACACACAAGATTTCAAAAAGTTTTTTTGAAAAATTTTTATTTAATTAATATTTATCAATTTCTTCAAATAATGGAAGCGTATGAAAATTATGAAAAACGTGATATGCTTGTATGTTTTATACAGAGTAATGAAAATTACTCGGAATTATATTTCCAAATTGCAAAACTACAGGGCCTAGAGTCGGACTTACCGATTACGGAAAAAAGGCCCGCCACCCTGGAACATCAAAAATCATTTATATAATTTTTCTTGTTTCATTTTATCAATAAAGTAGGTAATTAAGTAGGAAGGGTATAATCTTCTGCCATGTGAAGGACTTTTTTCATATATCTGTTGGTTGTCCGTTTTTTTCACGAGCTTGGAGCCCGTGAATATATTCGAAAAATGATTTATGCTGTACTGATAAAACCTCAAGGAAACTTTAAAGGAAAGCACCCAGAAACAACTTTTTTGTCGAACTCAAAATATTGTTAGTATAGTTGATGTAGTACAGCAGTTTGTAAAGTGTTTGTTCTTTGCTTCTTTGCCGATGAAGGTATTTTTATACCTTTTTCCCATTTTTAACATTTAATTAATTATTGCCAAATATATCGAAACAGGTAATGAAGGAAATACACATCGGCCATTCCTTCTAATGGCACTAATTATCATTTTAATTAAATTTTCAGTATAATAACCTGTTTATCGTAAAACAATGCCTGTTGTTAAAGGTAAATTTGACAAACCTTTGCCCATTAATTGACATAGAGCCAGGTAAATTGATGTCTATAAATAGATTATTGGAAAATGTAAATAGTAATAATTATTGAAAATTAAATACAAAATATAATTGCTGTTATTGCAGAATATTCAACTGTAGACAGATTTAAACCTAATTATTATTCATGAGAATCAGATTTGCAACACGAGAAGTCGTTGCAACGTGGGTGGTCGGGGAGGGAGGAACAATGAATGTCCAATTTGATGAACTCTAGGGAAAAAGAGCTCTACGTTTAAATTATAACAAATAACCAAGCAAAATAAAAGCTCAAAATATGCAAGGATGTATCATAAATATGCCAGAATTTATAGAACATATTTGATTGATGATTTTTTTAACCTGTTATTCAAACTGAACACTCTGAACATTATATTAAAATTAACTGCCTGCATATACAGTGTGCTTATTTAAGTATCTGCGCCTCAAAGCGACCTTAAAGTTGTATGTTGTTTTATTAATTTTTAAGCATATCGTTAACACATTTATTAATTTTATTACGTAAAACAATTAATTATATGATTTTCTACAAAATGCCTACAAGTCTTAGTAAATATGTGAATGACCTAAATTTAAAAAACAAAAAATGAATAAATTGTTTTATTTTACCATAGAATGCTTATTTGAAACCGGCAACACTGCTTACCATAGAGAAACGAGCAGGCTTCAACGAACATAAAAATTGTTGTCTTGTTTTTTGGTTCATTCAACTTTAAAAGTGTGTTCGAATATTGAATATGCAGACATGTTACTTATATATGGAGAGTGTAGATAGAATGCTCATTTGGAGTCTCAAAATTACCGGGAAAGATATCCTAGCAGGAGTTGTCCTAATGACAGAACATTTGTGGCGGTTTTAGAAAAAGTTCGAACTACGGGAAGTGTAAATGTCCATCAAACTAATCGGGGGCTCGAAAGGCAAATAACACCCGAAAACGAGAAACATATTTTCGTCCTAGTAGAGGCAACCCTGGTTTGAGCACTCGGGAAATCTCGCGAGAAGTTGGATTTTCTAATTAGACCGTTCATCGTACCCTACGTTAAAACCTTATGTACTCTTATCATGTGCAGCAAGTATAGGCTTTGACTTTAGAGGACTTACCCCGACTAAGAGAATTTTGCCGTGGTGGATAGGTCGAAATACCCCAGAACCCAGAAAATGATCTCCGGGGTCACCAGACCTAAACTCCTTTGATTTTTATTTTTGAGGCCACATGAAAACATAAGTGTATAATAGGGTTGAAATTAAAAATGAAGATGACCTTAAAAACCGTATTTTTGCTGCAGCGGGACAAATTAGACAAAGACCTAACGTTCTGGAATCGGTTCAAAAAAATTGGCTTCGCCGTATTCGTGCGTGTTTAAATAGTGGCGGTAGTCATTTTCAGCATTTACTTTAAGTTTTTGAAATACTTTTTTAGTGTGTGAGTTACCTACCTAGAGCTATAAATTAATATGCTTGGTAAGTTCATATTCTTTATTAATTTTTGGAAACCAATAAACTTAATTAGATTTCTAAACTAAAAAGTTTTAATATAGTCGAATGCGGTCTTATCCTGCGGGTCCAAAAGTCACCAACATTATGAATCAAATCAGAAAACACAGTGAATACCAAAATGTTGTGGGATTCTTTTATCGAGCTATTAAATCTCGATGGGCTATTTACATATATACAGGGAGAAAGAAAATAGTTTTTTTGTTATATTACGCAATATTATTAAGATAGCCACTTAATATTATTTTATATATTAAATGACGAGGAACTAGATAAGAAAATTCGCTAAATATGTATTTGGTTAAAAATTTTTAGTTGGCAAAAACAAAAACACACAAAATGGCAGGCGCCTTAATAAAGTTGGAAGGCGGTTCGAATCAGTGGAACAATCAGATATGTTCTATTTATACAGCCACTTAATGAAAGTGAGATTTTTTTATCAATCATCAAAAATTATGAGCCCCGCTTGACCTAAAAATCTAACCACTTATACAGTGTCATTTATTTAAATGCGGGCCACCCCTGTGCAAAGAAAACTTGTTTTTTTTGTATTGTGATAACAAAAAAAAATTATTTTGCAAAAAATTTATACACTTTTGTTAAAAACACAAGATAATTAGCTATTACTTCCCTCATGAGATTTTTTCGGATCTTTACGTTTAAGGGTCCCTAGATGCCGGAAAACATGTTTTCTCAATTCCGTCTGTCTGTAGGTACGTCTGTCCGTCAGTCTGTTGTTCGTGGCATAGCTAAAAAACTACTTATCCGATTTCTTCAAATTTCAGTCTAAAATTAAGGGCTATGCATGCGAAAAATACAGGCTATATATATATATATATATATATATATATATATATATATATATATATATATATATATATATATATATATATATATATATATATATATATATATATATATATATATATATATATATATATATATATATATATATATATATATATATAACCTGTATTTTTCGTTAGCCCCGAGTTTCTAGTAAAGAGATTTTACCGATTTTTATATATCAAATTTTGTCTTATAATTAATAAAAAAATTTACTTATTATAAACACGCTTTAAAATTGGAACAAGTATTCTATAATTATTTATTTATTACCTATAAAATTACAAATGTACTAAAAAAGTAAGCTAATAAAAAAAATTTTAAATTGAAATTAACTGGCTAATATCCAGGAGCCAGTGGCAAAAGCTCTGCGAATCCGTATAAGGAATGTACAGAAACTTGTGCATGAAAAAAAACATAATTTACTTCCGAAGATGATTAAGAAATGTACACGAAAAAATCCAAAGGCAAAAGACTTAAGTCACAATGTAAAAATTGATATTTATAATGCAATTTATGATTTATACACGTCAAAGACTAATATAATCCTTCAGAAATTTTTTAATATTGTAGATTAAAAAATATCATCATCACTCAAAAAGTCCTCATCTTGTGAGTCATCCTCAAATGGCGCAATGATCATTGGTGCTATTTCGACATCTAAAACTCGTTCTCGATTCCACCAATCCCATATTAATTTCTCCGTATGTTCCACAGATTTCTTCCAGTACTCCGGCGTAATATAATTTAATGAATCTTGCCAAACAATTTGCACTTAATCTGATGTAAGACCATCGTTCACGTGTTTTTCGTAATATGATTTTGCCCCAGCCCATATTAATTCTATTGCATTAAACTGGCAATGGTATGGGGGCAGTCGTAAAACCTCATGTCCATTTTCCCGTAATATTTCATGTACGGCATATATTGTTGGTTTTTTGATAGATTTTGCCATTAAAAGAAGTTCTAGTTTCAGCCTATTGGGTAAAGGATTTTGTTTTTGTTTTATTGGCCATTCATAAATATCACTTTTCTTCCAGGATGAAGTAGGTTGGTTATTTAAGATTCTTGAATGATAAGATGCATTGTCTAGAATGAATAAAGATGAAGCATCTAAATTTGGAATCAGCTGTTTTTTTAACCACTTTTCAAACAGTTCACAGTTCATATTACCATGGTAGTCCATACTTTTAGATGTTGAAGAAAACAGTAAACTTGCACCTGGGAGAAATTCTGCACCTAAATGATGAACCGTTTTCCCGTCCCACATCCCTTTTTTCTCTTGACACTTTTTACAGACTCGTCGTGCCAAGATTTCGAACCACTAAAAAATACCACTTTTCTAAATTTTGAATTAACTTTTTCTGTGTATTTATTTAAAAACTGGGTACGCTGACTTGCTATATGTGGCAACTCGCATAAAAATCTTCGATTACAGTCCTTTTTATATCGAAAACCCAACATTTTTATTAATTTTGACAACGATTTTAGTCCAATTTCCAATATGCCTCGATTTTTTAAAGCTTCTTCTAAAACTTAAAGGGTTATATTAGTTTTTGATGTGTATAAATCGTAAATTGCATTACGAACATCGATTTTTATATTGTCACTTAAGTCTTCTGTCTTTGGCTTTTTTCGGTAGTAAATTATACTTTTTCCCATGCACAATTTTCTGCACAGTCCTTATACCGATTCCCAGAGCTTTTGCTATTGTCTCCTGGATATTGGCCGGTAAATTTTCATTTTCGTAATATTTTATTAGATCTAATACCATTTTTTTCGCTTGTGGATGCAAAAAACCCGAAAATTGTTTTCTATTACTCGTTTTGTCACTGACTTGTCAATCTGACTTTGAAGTGACATCGCTCAAAGATTTTTGCAACTGCTGGTATTTATATGTTTATCCTCTTTTTTTATATGAAAATATCATAGGTCTATCTAAATTCATATTCTATGCGGAGGATATGATTACACGTAATAAAAAAAAACAAACTTAAAAAGTTTGTCGTTGATAAATCGTATGACCCGCACGATAACACTGCTTTTGACTATAACAGGTTTTTACTATTTTTTTTATACACGCCGATATTACGCTAACAAACCACAATTTATTAAAAAATTAGTTCATACATTCCAAAAAAATGATTAAAATAAAATAATTGAATCGTTTTCAAACCTACAGGTTTTATATTCTTCTTGGTTGACAAAACACAGGTGATGAGATTGTCCTCACATTGATGTCCAAGCAAATAGTAATGTTGCCATGTTGTCTTAGAATTAGTTGAAACCTTCTCCATAATTAAACATTTTAAAATTAAATATCTTAAAAACCCTTTCAAATTTACCGATGGTTCATGAGAATATTTTGTTTAAAATCATTCATACTATCCTATGTTAAAATGTTCGTAGTCAAACCCCTAGCATCCTGTAGATATTCAAGGTTTTAAAATGGAGAACAATAAATGAATTGTAAAAGAATTGGCAGCTTATGATGGGTTTAAAATCAGTCACCACATGTGTATAGCTCCCTTTTCCTTAAATCATTTACTATCTAAACTACAAATCAACGTTATTTGGCTAATGAAGAATCATCATTATATCGATTGGAATGAAGGATTTACTCCTTATCATAGATGTTGAGATGATATCAGAAATGTAACTGAGAAAGTCTACTTTTTTTACATTAAAAGAGCTTGTCAAATCAAAAATCGGTGGATCCGAGCATTTTTTCAGATTTTCGTTTTAAAGCCGGAAAATCGAGGTATAAAGTTTTCGTTGGCCCACCTTGTTTATGAATAACAACTTTTAAATTATAATATTTTATTCTGTATTTTATTTTTTTAAAAGTTATACTCTTTTATTCTTAATAAATAGGTACATTTTATTATCAGATGGGTCAAGAAATGGATCAAATTAAACTAATACGTATAATATATAATGCTTATTTTATTTAAAAAAAAAATTATTAAAATGTATAAAAAAAACTAGCAATCTAGAAACTCAAAGTTGGGTATTAAAATATTATAATATTAATAATTTGCTTATAGCATTTCATATTATACAAAAAATATTATAAAAATATATGAAAACACGTGGCAATCTGGAAACTTAAGCTTAAGTATTAAAATATTGTAATATTTAATAAATTGATTATACTTCATATTATATAAAGAAGATTATTAAAATCTATAAAAAAGCAATCTAGAAACTGTCTATGTGCCTATATATTTTGTAACATATAAAAAAGAGGATTACAATCGAAACAAAAAACTAGGCAATCTAGAAACTCAAAACTTGGGTATTAAAATAATGAATGAATTGTTTATATTTCATATTAGTAAAATATATTATTAAAATCCGTAAAAAAACGTGGCGATATAGAAACTGCTTATATTATATAAAATAAAGAAGAGAATTACAATACAAATTTAAAAAAAAACAAGCCAGTCTAGAAACTAATGGCTTAGTTATTAAATTTAAAAATAACCTGCTTATATTTTACATTTAAAAGAGATCTGTATAAAAAACGAGGCGATCTAGGAACTAAAAGATTTACTTATTATATGTTTATAAAGTACTTATATAAATTTTTATCTATCTTTTATTTCAAAACTTTCCTTCATGTTAAATAGATAAGTTTAACATTGTTTGCCAAAACACGTCAACAAATGTATTAAGGTTTTTTTTATGATAATGGATGGTGCCTCTTCAACGCCCCAAACCCTTAGAGCATATTAAAATTTCTAAATTTATATGAAAGGTAATATTAATACCGTTGGTTTTCCTAATTGACGCATTATAGCGAATAAATCTTTTTTTCTCGAATGCCAATATTGCATGGAATTAGGGATGTTTAAAAAATGATTCATTTCTTACCATACATTCTTTAATAAATTCGCGATCAGTTATATTTTTCCGGGTTATATTTTTTACCCCAGCGTCATTGTTTCACCTGAATTGCCTCAATAATTCTTAAACGCATTATCTTCGCTCATATACAAGATATGATTCGGAGTAACATCGCGTACCTTTTTTAACAAAAAAAAATTAGTTACACACAATATACACACAAACAATGGACTATTTTATTTTTATATAAAATATGTTCATCTATACCATAGTTATTATATATCTAACGAAGTCCATACATGGGCAATCCGATTACCTCATATTATAATGTTATCTTATTTATTCATTTAATACTTCAGCACAATACCTACTAAACAACGATGCTTACCAGCTGAAATTAAAATAGGCCTAACGTCACGACATCTAGGCCTGCAGTCGCCTAGGTAAGAAATGCATCAAAGAATAGACCAATGCAGTTTTGCTTATGTCATATCGTGATAACTGGCCATTAGACGTACTGGCCGACAACCGGCACTTGCTAACCGAAAACAAAACAGTGTGAAACATGATGTCGTTGTTCGTGAATTAGAGTAAATAGAGTAGTTTTGTCTCCATTTTTGGTGAAAATTTAATTATATTTATTAGTTTTTGTACGTTTAAATTCACGTAAAATGCCGTTTAAGTGTTGTGCGTCTAACTGCCGGGGTAATTACAAAACCGGACCGAAGTTTATGTGTTTAGTTTCCCGAAAGACAGTGATTTGCAAAAAAAATGGCTATTTTCTAAAGGTAGTATAATTTGGGATATTTCAGAACAGGATCCGAGAACAGGCAAAATTATTTCAGTACATTTAAAAAAACCCCGATTAAAAGAAAATTCTTTACCAACGGTTTTCCCAAATTGCTCCAATTATTTGTCAAAAAACTTTCTTGGCCGCAAAAGTAAAGATGAAAAAAGATGAAGAGTTTTTAAAAGTATTTCTAAATTTTAATTTAAGGAAAGGGTAGTTTTCGGTAAAGGATACAGATAAGATAACTTTATTTAAACTCGAATATACTCCTGGTCCCCTAATAACTTGGGCAATTGTTATAAATAGCGATTTAAAATTAGAAACATTTTTATATGGTCAATCTGTTCGTGCTTCAATAACAAATTTAAAATCACCATTTTTATCTAGCAGTTTGGATGAAATAGAAAGTTTAATTGACACAATTGACAATATGATGATGTCAATACCCAAAAATCTTGATAGAGACATTCCTGATACTAGTGAACCTCGTGATTTACACCATAGCGAGTCAAGTCAACTCACCAGTACTAGTGAAACTCCCACAGAAACTCCCAATTCAGATAAAGTTGAGTCTGACAATGACAATATAAAAAAAATTTAAATTTGTGACTGATATTCTTTTAAACCTAAAAGGTTCTGATGAACTCACTCAAAATCTAAAATTTCTCTCAGAACTTTGTTAAGTACTTCAAAAAAAAGATATCGATATTCACCAAGCACCATTGTGTTATGTTCAATTTTGTTTACAATAGGCCCTCATTGCTATAAATATTTGCGTTATTATTAAGTCATGCTCCTATTATCTTACCTCATCCTAACACAGTAAAGTCTGTTTGTAATAGATTTTACTGTGTGTGTATGTATTTGTAATAGATTTTTAACAGATCCTCATATCGATGAAAGAAAATTTTTTTTGACCTATGCTCGTAACATTTTTCGATATTTAACAGATAAAGAAAAATTTGTTACATTGCTTTTTGATGAAATTCACATCGAACCCTATTTGGATTACGAGGCAGGCAATACCGTAGGAATATCAGTAAATAATAAAGATACCTTAGCATCATGTGGAGTAGCATTTATTATCACTTGCTCAAGCCTTACAGCCCTACAGCCTCCTGTAGCTGAACTTAATTCAGAAATATAATATACTTTTATCAAGACCATTATAGAAAATTTAGAAGAAATTGGGTAGTATAGTATAGTATAGTATTTGGTTTTGTATTTTGTATTTTGTACAGTTAGTGACAATAATGCAGTAAACAGTAAAGCAGTGAGTAATTTTTCACCTTTTAATCAACTCAGTATAGTATTCCCACATCCTATTGACCCTGTAAGACCCTTATTTTACCATTTTGACATTTACTGAAATGTATCTTTAACAACTGGCTTAATTCAAAATCTGACCAAACATTTTCTTATCTCGATTTTGAGACAGGCCAAAAAAATGTGCTTCCTTTTCTGTGATCAAAAACCTATACGAACTAGAACAAGACAAACTATTGAAGCATGGTTATTCACTTAGTTTAAAGGCTCTATTTCCACAATCTCTTGAAAGACAAAATGTAAAAGTAGCTTTTAAAATCTTTAAATTTGTCATATTCACAAGATACGGCAGACTTTATTAGTATTATATTGACATGGTGGAGAATTGTGAACATAAAAACTCCCCTTAAGGGAAAACATTTGTTAGATAAATATCAGGAACCTTTTACCAAACAAATACTAACAGCCTCCAATGATGATCCTAAATTTTGTTTTTTGCTAAAAATGCAAAATTGGCTAGATACTTGAAGTCCAACTAATTTTACAAGTACACTGACTCGACAAACCCACACTGCATTAAATCATACCATTAATGGGCTTTTTGAAGTTACTGAATGATGTTTAACTGAGCTTTATATGAATTATGTATTACTGGGCAAATTTCAAACAGACCCATTGGAAGGGCGTTTTGGAAAATATAGGCAATTAGCTGGTGGTCATTATCATATCTCAGTTCGACAGCTATATGAATCAGAAAAAAGACTTAGAATTCAGTCTATGTTATCTCAAAAATCTAGAAATTATGGGGACATTAATATAAATCAGTTCTTCGAACCTCCTGAATGTGAAACACAGTCGTTAGACACCAATTTAAATTCTGAACAT
Source organism: Kuschelorhynchus macadamiae (assembly GCA_030620095.1). Classification (NCBI taxonomy): domain Eukaryota; kingdom Metazoa; phylum Arthropoda; class Insecta; order Coleoptera; family Curculionidae; genus Kuschelorhynchus; species Kuschelorhynchus macadamiae. The sequence goes on from JAUTXW010003007.1 coordinate 41,439, forward strand.
GTTAATAATTCATTATCTAAAATCATAGTTACATAGTCTGATACCTAAGCTATACAATCAGAGCTCCCAGTAATAACCTATTTATGCGGATATTGCTGCTATATTGTTTTTAAAAAAATTAGTTGTACTTTTTGCAACTCTCAATGAACCTTGTGTTGTAGAGGATTCTTATAATTTAGTTAATTCCTTAAGTACAGGTGCTCTTTTATATCCTCGAGAACAGGTAGTAGATGTAGTTTCAACCGCATATATTACATTTAAAAAGCTAATTGATGAATTTGAAGATACATTTTTGGATATTTTGAAAGTTGTAAAAGCCACCTAAAAATTAATGTTTCAAAAATCTTTTTAGTAGCATTTCAAATACATTTATTAATAATTATTGCTCTAAACATAATCATAATTTTTTAAATAAAAACAAAAAAGGAAACTACAGACTTTTAATAAATAGGTAGTTATGAAATTAAAACCTAGCACAAGTTTCGCATTTTTGTATTGCTAGTAAATATCATCAATATAATCTTTTTCACAATTTACCACATAACAACATATTATATTCTTGATCATATGGACTCACCACTGGCCTATACTACTTACCTGGACATGAAACCTTACCCGATTTTGACAAATAACTCGGCTTTGACAATTTAATAATTGTCTAAAATAAGACAATGAGTAAGCAAAAAATCATACCGACATCTGTTTGAAATTTTGCGATAGATCCGGGCAAACGCTGTTGGGTAAGAACACGGAGGGGTTTAGTGGATAGGGGCTTTACCGAGTCCCACAACGTTCTGGAGTGCCTTGTGCATAATAGTTCGTGCGTAAATGCATTTCTCAAAACGAGTAATCGCTTGAGAGTCGCCTTTGGCATTTTAATTCTATAGCGAAACCGAATAAATTTGACAGATTCAAAAACTCATAAAATAAACCTTATAAATTCATGTTTATTTGCTGAAATTAAAATAAATGCTCATTTAAATATGTCCCTGTAAATAACCCGTACCATCTAATGAAGGTATTGAAATAACATAGGCCTAAATTTGATGACGTCACGCGTAAGCGCGTAGGCCTCGTTATTTAGTAGGTATTGGTTGGCCCTCCTAATCTATACGTGTTATTTTACTGAACACGTTATCGCAGTTTCGGTGTCAAATTAGTGACACGCTATGTTAAGTTTTCTTAATAATGATCCCTATAGTATTTTCAATACTAAAAAGATAAATAAAATAACCCACCGCACGCACAACAAAAAATTGTGTCGTAGGTTATTCCAGATAACGTTTTGTCAGGATGTAGCCAACGTCTTCTATCGAAAGATTTTATATCCAATATACCGTAATGGACCGTACAACGGACGAATTTAGTTTCAAATTGATGCGACAGAAAGTTGCCTCAAAGCCGGTTATGCTCGAAAAAGATTGAATAATCCATGGATCAGAGGATCTTGTTATGGGACTAAATTCGACTTAGGGCTTTCTTGTGCACGGAGATCGGAGGATTTATATCAGGGCTTTTTCTTTTCGCAGATAAAAGCTAAGAGGCTAACCGTAACGTATTACTCGATTGACGATGCCAGTGCCTTTGAACATAACATTATAGAAAGGTGTTTTTTAGGCAGTAAAATATTTGTTTTGTATAATCAGTATGTCTGCGAGAGTGCAAAATGAACTGAACTTACAGGTTTGTTGAATTAGAAAAACAAAAATTATGCAAAAGTTGTCGCTACTGCTGAGAGCTACAACCTAAAATTATTTTTGATTATACTAGGGTGGAGCGAAAAAATTAACTTTTATTTTTCGCTAACGGCTAGTTTCTAAAAGTTGCCTTTTAGTAAGAAGATTCATTTGCCAAAATTTCAGTTTTTTTCAAACATGACTTCAGGTGCCACATAAAGCCTAAAAATTTCAAATACGCAAATCTTTTCAAAAAACCTTAGCGAACCTAAACAATATTTTTTAATTATTAAATTATAAAAATGTAATTTTTTAAAACCCCTACTTAGTTATTTTCTACCATACTTGGCAACGCCGCTTGTTTACGCACATTTTTCTGGCGTCGTTATTAGCGCGTAATCATTAGTTGTTGTCTTATCGTCAAGCAGCATAGTTGCAGTGTTTTAAGTGTGCGAATCATGCCGAAAACGCGTAAAAACGTGTCATGTCCTGTTTTTGGTGCTCCAAAGCAAATGCCTGTAACGGTCTTGCCGACATATGAGACTGTTATGAAACATTATTTATTTATTCGTTTTGAAATATTACAAGAATGCAACAAGGAGCCTAGTTTTGCCGATATCGCCAATGTGGTGATAAGAGACATTAAAAATATTTGGAGTAAGGCTTGCCTGCCGGTTCTTAGCGATCGTCGAATTTTCCAGATGCTAAAAGACTATCACTCAAAATTTAGAAAAGTTAAAAAGTATCCTATATCTAGAAAAAACTCAAAATCGTGTTTGTTTTTAGCAGAGGCTAAGAGTAAACTTTTTGATATTTGCTATTGTAAGTGTAGTGACTTTAGTTCTTGTCCTTGCAAAGAAAAGGTACCTCCAAAAGAACGAAATTTCTTAAACGACCAAAGACATTTGAGGCAAATGGTCATTGGAGGAGTGGACTTAGTAACGACAAAATTATTGAAGAAAAAAAATTAAAGAAAAATAAAAACGGAGAAACGCTTAAAGAAAAGTAGTTCCTTAAGTGCTCAACCGACGTGCCCTACCCTATCGGAGCCAACCGAAACACTATCTTCAAGTACAAACGAAAGTAGCGATTCTGAAATAAGTGACCCAGAGTTCATTTTAAAATCATGTTCCTCAGCTCAGTTAGATCCAGATAAAGCTAGCACATCGCAAATGCGAGTCAATTTGAATAAATTGTCTGCAGTGTGTGATCAAACTGGCGTCTCGGATCGATCGGCAGCAATGATAGCGAGTGCAGTTCTTCAAGACGTTGGTGTGATAAATCAAAAAGACCAATCTAAGGTAATTGATCGAAGCAAAATTAGAAGGGCAAGAAAGAAAAAAAAGGTTGTCAATAGTACACAATGTAAGACGAGCAAAACGTATCGTGAAAGGTATTTACTTTGACGGGCGTAAAGATAAAACTATTCAGTACATTCCCATGGGTTCAAAACTACATAGAAAGGTAATTGTAGAAGAGCATATTGCAATAGTAAAAGAACCTGGATCCGAATATTTAGGCCATGTTATCCCTACTACTGGATGGGCGAAAGATATAAAAGAATGCTTAAAAAACTTTATGAAAGAATTGATAAATCCAGATTAGTTGCAATAGGCTGCGATGGTACTGTGATAAACACCGGTCATAAAAATGGAGTAATTGCTCAAATAGAAAGGTCAAAAGGAAGACCTTTGCAATGGTTCATCTGTATACTGCATGCAAATGAGCTACCTCTGAGGCATCTATTTCAATTTTTGGATGGTTCAACAACAGGTCCTCGCGGTTATGCTGGAGAAATAGGAAAACAATTAGAAGGTTGTGAGAATCTTCCCATCATAAATTTTCAATATAGAAGCCTCATGTGGATAACGAATTATTAAGTACTGATCAGAAATACTTACATGAAATGTGTTTCGATATTCCCATCATAAATTTTCTAACCTGTGCTAACAGAATATCGCTTAAGTCGAGATGCCTCATGTGGTATATGCGCCTACTGGAATTATTAAGTACTGATCAGAAATACCTACTAAAACTCCTATTTTGCCCATTCAGAGAACCTGTTACTTTGCATGTTAAATGATGAAAGGCAACATATTCGTGAACTTAGCTTAAGACGCATATTGAAATTTAGAGAAAGCCGCATTCCAGAGTCAAGTGCTACTATAAGACAATTTGTCGTGCCTAAGCTGAACTTTTCTGCAAACAGTTACGAGGACCTTATTAACTGGCAAACATGCAAGATATCTGAACCTCCAATTATTGCATCAATTTCTAACCCAGAACTACTAGAGCTTATAAAATCGACTCCGAAAATGGATCTGGAAAATTTTCCCTGCCACACTCAAGCTGTTGAGAGAATGGTGAAGCTAGTTACAGAGGCATCATTAGCAGTTTCAGGAACAGAAGCTAGGGATGGCTTTATAATGACAAAGCTAAAATCAAGGTCTGAGATGCCTAACTTTAATACTAAAAAAGAGTTTAACTAAACGTCTTAATTAGTGGGAGGGTAGGGCGGGCGGGAACTCCAGGTACGGATACCTCCTCGCGGTGAGTTCTGGGTAATTTATTGTTTAACTATTTAAGTTTTATGATAAATTAGCGAAAGTCCGTACGAAGCGCAGAACACTCTTTTAATTTTTATTCTCTTGATATTTATGCGTATTGTGGCATCTGAAGATGAAGTCCAAATTTGATAAAATTTTGTACAGAATTTTATATTTATGTGTTGCACTTATTTAAAACTAGCCGACCTTAAAATGTGAAAAAAAAAATTAGGATTAGTTTTTCGCTCCACTCTATTATACAGGGTTGAGGATAAGTAACTTACTCAGTTGCGAAAAAGCCTGTTTGTCAGTGTAAACGCAACAAATAATCTGAACACACTTAAAAATACAATATGTAATTATTATAATGATCTAGTAATAAAAACTGGTAATAATAATAATAATAATAATAATAAATATAAAACCAAAATTCAAATGGCAGATAAGGATCGAAAACAAAATTAACAAAATTAAAAAAGAATTGGGACCAATCCATGAACGGCAACAAGTCATAACGTATCACACAAAGTGTAGAGAAAATTAAATCTGCATCTCCTGATTACACGTTTAAAGAAATCCTTGACACTCTGAAGCAAAAATTATCTATAATATATATATATATATATATATATATATATATATATATATATATATATATATATATATATATATATATATATAATATATATTACCGACCAAAAAAGAGATCACAGAATGCTGGAAAAGGATTTGGTCAGAACCGAAACTACACAATAATAACGTTTCATGGATTAAAGCGGAAGACAAACACAAGTGCTTGGAGGAACAAAGGATTTTGCAATGACAACACAAGAAGTTGCAGAAAGAATCAAATACACGCATAACTGGAGATGTTTTGGAATAGATAACATTCATAACTTCTGGTACAAACAGTTTACCTCCACACATAAAGCTCTCACTCGTCAAATTAATGAAATTATTTTAAAACCTAGCACACACCCAGTTTTCTCACCCAAGGAATAACATAACTTAAAGCCAAAAATTCCGAAAATAAGGACCCATCAAATTATCGACCTATTACGTGCCTTAAAACCCTATAAAAGGTCATCACAGCCACAATTACCAGGAGAGTAGAACAACATCTAGCACACAAAAACATTCTAATGGAAGAGCAAAAAGGTTGCACAAAAAACAGCCGAGGATGCAAGGAGCAGCTAATCATAAACAGCGCCATCATGGAACAAACCAGGAAAAATTATACAAAACTTCATACTGGTTACATAGATTATAAAAAAGCCTTTGATTCGATACCTCACAGTTGGCTAACCAGAGTACTAGAATTATATAAAATCAATAAAAACATCAGGCAATTTCTTACCCAAATCCTGAGTACGTGGAAAACTAAAATCAACCTGAGAACACAAAAAGAGCACATCGAAACAGAAGAGATCTACATCAGACGAGGTATGTTCCAAGGAGATTTACTCAGCGCTTTGTGGTTCTGCCTCTGTCTCAATCAGCGAGCCGGTGGCCGAGAGCGTAAAGCTTTAGGTTTACACCGGAGTTGGTGTTCGCAGGTCCTGGGTTCGAATCCTAGGTGGGTGCACGACTTTTCAAGTCTGCAGCTAATGTTAGTGGTTAAAAATCCAACAGGGAAGAGTGTAAAATGAATTTCACTTTCCACGCTGCCATTCACGCCGGTAACCAGGCCGGGGGGAACCGGATGTTCCCGTGGTAGTTTGGGGGTAAATTCACACTCCCCGCCATCACATACCCTCTCAGGTGGAGGGGATGGCCGAGGTTCGGACTCCTCGATAAACTGTAGGGCCCGTCTGGCTGACATTTCCCAGACGTAAATTCCTTCCCCCATCCTTGAAGGGTGATTCTGGTCCCCTTTCCGCGCACCCTTCCATTCCCCCTATATGTTACGTCTGAACAAAAAAGTGTATCACTAGGATTAGGCGCCAAATGACCTTAGATGTCGACGCGCCTTTATACTAAATTCTCTCTCTCTGTCTCAATCCACTCTCAAACACACTGAATAAACCAAAATAAACCATCTCTTGTACATGGATGACATAAAATTATAAGCAAGCACAAAAGCACAGCTAAAGGAACGCCTTAAAAGCACATAAACGTTTACCCTGGACAACAAAATGGAATTTGTTATAAGTAAATGGAAGCTACTTCATATCAAAAAAGAACAGTGGAAAGACCACCCTACGGGGGAAACAATCAGCAATGAAACTATAGATAACATGCTCAAAGAAGAAACATACAGATACCTAGGCTGAAAAAACACTTCACGGAAGACACAGATACTACATAAAGCAAGACCATATACATAAAAAGCTTTCATATACGTGGTTACAAAAAGGACAGCTGTTCCCTGAAACAGAAGACTTCCTGCTTGACATCCAGGACAAAGTCATAGCAACTAGAAACTACCGAAAGCACATCATCAATGACACAACCATTGGAGACGAGAGGTGTAGGAGATGTCACCAGCAGAGAGAAAAGATCGATCACATAACGAGTGGATGTAAAATAATGGCCGGAACTGAATACACCGCGAGACACAACTCAGCAGCGAAGGTCGTTCATCAAGCATTAGCCACAACATACAAACTAACGGAGAACACAGACCCTTACTACCATTATACAGCAACATCCATACTTGAAAACGAAGACTACAAGCTCTACTGGGACATTGTCATACACACAGATAAAACAATCCCCGCAAACACACCCCGATATCACCTTTCAATCCCAAAAAGAGAAAATCACTTATTTAAATGACATGGTTGTCCCCAACGACGAGAACATCCAAGCGAAATACAGTGAGAAGATCGCCAAATACACCGACTTGGCAATGGAAGTGAAAAGGCTGTGGAAACAGGAAAGAGACATCATTATTCCTCTCGTCATATCAGTAACAGGTCTCACCCAACAACGTTTACACCGCATTTGGCTCAATTAGGACTTAATACAGACATACACAGGGACATCCAGAAATCGGTTATTTTGAAAACATGTAGCATCGTTAGATTATTTCTTAATATACAATAGTTGTTTTTTTTTCCATTTCCTTTTTTTTATATTTATTTTTTGTACTGACTTTGTTATAATTCCTTCATTAAAAAGATACAACCACAGGAATACTGTGAGACAACAAGTCATAAAAATAATAATAAATTTTCTTTATTAATTCAAATTACATCAGGCACTATTTAGCTAAAATAAGCTATTCTTACATATAACATAATTGTAAAAGAACTTAAGAAAACTAAATTAAGACTAGTGGACCTAACCTAACCTAATTTTTTTAAATACTTATTCTGTAAGAGGTGGACAGTCACCCGCTATTAACGACCTTTTGTATAATTTTGTGAGAGAAAGTTTGCCAATTGCAAGTTTAAGATGAGAAAGTATTCAAGTTATTGATTAAGGAATGTTTGCATATATATTAATTTTACTTTATTGAATGTGTCAATAGTATAGTATTTAATAGAGGAATCTATTTTATTGTATAATTTCACTGCTGTATAAGATAAAGAAAGCTGAGAAAAGGCTTTTGTGAATTTTGGAATTGCTAACATGTTTCTGTGTCGCACAGCAACCTGATGACAGTTGGCTCTTGATATGAGTTTTAGTTTTAAGTAGGAGGGAATACCAGTTAATAAAAGTCGGTGAGTGAAAGTTAATAATTGAATTTCCCACAATTGATTCATTGGTACCAGCGGAGCAGCTTCAATTATTCTGAGACAGATTAATACTTAGTTATACCAAATACAAATCTACCACATATTCTTTGCACACGCTGGATGCGATTTCTAGAAAATACATGAAGACAAGGCCAATAAACAATACAACCAAAATTTAGAAATTGAAAAGATGAGACTTTCGCATATGCTTACTGGCGTAGAGTATCCTCATAAAACAATACGATCGTCTCGTTAGCTTCGACATATGTTCCATAAAACCCAAGTTAGAATCCATTGTCACACATCCATTACGAAATGATCGATATGATTTACGTGTTAGGAGCAAGTGAAAGGAGTTGGTTGTTAGCGATAACAATATATCACGAAAAGTATCTTGATAGAATAGAAATTAAATATTTTCAATACAGATGAAAATTTTAAATTGCGATTTTCGGCTTTTCTTGGATCAATAACCATAGTATGCACCCCGTTAAGGGCAGCATCCGTACCATAGCAACAGTCTTATACAGAGGGTTATATAAGACTTTGTCATTTTTTTTTAAGTTTATTCGCCCAGAATTCTTCCTATGGAAGATTTCCTGTTCTCTTTGTGTAACCAAAATAATCTGGAGCTAGATACGAAAAAACGATTTCCCGCGATTTTGTAATTTTTTCTTTGTTTCCGACATACGAGGTTTTTTCGAAAAATTGATTTCTTAAGTTAATCTGATGAATAAAGCCCACTTGTGGTAATCAAAAGTATATCTATCAGATTATGAACAAGGTTGGCACCTTTAAATTTTCCAACATGAATATTGTATACAGGGTTCACCCCAAAAACTAAGAGGTGGACGTTAAATAGTGATTGGTTGGGTTTGTTTTTTTTTATCAATCTTGAATTCGATATTGTTTCTAATGTCAGTTTTAGAAATAATGGACATTTTTACCCAAACAGTTTTTTTGCATTTTAAATTTGCTCTAGTTCTTTCAGATATTGCCTTTAATTTAAAACAGATTTTTTAATAAAAAATCGCCTTTTATCATTGATATAATTCACATGTTATTTTTGTTCATATCAGACTTACTTAAACTGTTTACCCATAATTTCGAATTAACTGAGAATATGTCTCAATAATACAGTGGGTAACAAAGGTCTGGAGTACTACCGACCTTGCGGGGCAAAAATTCAACATTGTTAAAGTTTAGACTTTTTGATGCATCCTGTGTACAATATTCATGGTGGAATACTTAAGGGTGTCAAACCTGTTCATAATCTGATAGAATTACTGAAACTGATTGCTATAAGTGGGCTTTGTTCAGCAGACCATTTTTTAAAAAATTTTATCTATGATTTGCCTTAAATTTTTCCAGGCAGGAGATTGTGTGTTCAGTATTCAGAATTGCCAGTTTTTACAGCTTTGGTCAATTAAGAATCAGAGTGGTTCAAAATATAATTTCTCTCCGTTGCACAGAGGTCATTTTTAAAAATCTAGGTGGAAAAAAATCATATATGAGAATATCTCTGTGTAATGATTATACACCTCACTACTCGCATTGAAAATGATGAATGTAGCCTATCCCTACTTTTTTTTTCTTCCCGCCAATGACGTATCCAGGTGGAGGAGGGGAGGGGGCAAAATGGGTTTGTTAAATATCTATATAAACATTATAAACCTCAAGTGGTGAATCTTTGATGGATTATAAGACTAAAACTTTAGGTAAATGTAGGTTCTGACTTGTATAATTTGCATGATACAGGGTGTTAAACCATTATCAAAAAAATCAATCACCATTATAATCAAAATACCCCATTCTGTTTTAAAATTCCTAACCACAAAAAAAAAAATTTATTTTTATTATGCTATTTGCTTTAATTTTATTGGAGCAACTATTACATAAAACAAGAAATAAAACATGTAACATAATTTAGTCTTTACCACAAATTATATTATTTTAACTCTGTGTAACTTTTCTTTGCTCTCTAAAAATACAAAGTGGACATAGAACCTAAAAGCTTGGCAAATTTTAAAAGCAAGTGGATATAATTTATGAAAAATTGAATATTAGGTACAAAATGAAGTTATTAAAAATATAAACGTGCTAATTATATGTCTTAATTATTAATATTTGATGCAAACTATAACCACAAACTCAAACTCAAGCTCAAACTCAAGCTCCCAGTTATTCATCGCTATCATCCACATCATCCTCATCATCATCAACATCTCTTCCTTCTACATCATCATTATCTAAAGAATTTTTTGATAACTGAGGCTCTT
>JAUTXW010003008.1:2500-87500 GCA_030620095.1 Kuschelorhynchus macadamiae
ATTTCAACAAGACGGTGCACCTCCACATTACTCTCAAAATGTGCGTAATTATTTAAACACTAACTTTCCCGGGCGGTGGATAGGACGAAGGGGTGCCATTGAGTGGCCTCCCCGGTCACCCGACTTAACTCCTTTAGACTTTTTTCTATGGGGACACATAAAAAGTAAAGTGTATAGCACTCCACTTGCCTCATTAGAAGATCTGCGAACACGAATTATATGACGTTTGTATATAAGTGATATCAAGTTCTTAGAATGTTCGAGAACGATTTGAAGCTAATTTGTATTACTGTATGGAGGTCGACGGGCAACATTTTCAGCATTTGCTTCATTAATACGGTAAGTTTTTTTTTATTTAATTCAATTTATGCGTTTTTTGAAAAATGTATTTTTCAAATTTCAATCCTTCATATTTTCTAAATGACTTGACCGATTTTCAAAACCAAAGCGGGAATGTATAGAGAATAGAAAGCCCTTTTCATTGCGGTACCACTTGACCCCTCTTTCCATTTGAAAAAGTTTGGGGGATGACACCCCCGCTTAGAGGGTTGAAAATTTTGCGATCATTTTAAGGGCAAAAGTTGTCCCCCTCACAAACAAAATTGACGGGTTTTTGGATTTTTTGAAAAAAAAATTACCCTGGCCGTTATGCCTTGCGGTACGTTTTCGATGGGCCACCCTGTATATGCGGCAATGAGTTAGCGTTTTATTTTATCTCAAGAAAATCAACAGGAATAAGTGAAACTTAGTGGGTCCCAATGATTTATAAAAGCAGTAAGAGAAAAGTTTTCTCTTCACGTCACGTAGAAAGGAATAAAACAGTTTGGTAACTTAGGGAATAAATATGAAGAAAAACGTTAATAAATGATTAGTTAAGTTTCAAAGTTTTTCGATGCTAAGCTTAAAAACACTTTCGCTTCGTGAATTATTAATTTTAAGTTTATTATGGCTCCCTACTTGAAGTTTGAACGGAAAGCGTTAAAGGATTAACATTAAAGGCAAGGCACTATGGTTTCGAACAAAGACATCTGTTTATATTAACCTCGTGTTTTTTTGACGATATTTAACTTTGGACTACAACTTTTTAATAATACTATACTTATTTATCATATAAGTATTAAAATATCATACAAAATTTATTCTACAAACGGCAATAAAAAGCAATAATACAGTTACAAATTACATTTTTAGAATGTTTAATAAATTAAAAATAAATAGCATCGTATATAAATTAGTTGTTGACATTTGTCAACAAAACTTAACAACCATTGTTGGCATAATTGTTTAAGGGAAATTTAAAGGAAAGAAAAAAAAAATGAAAGTGAAAGGTGTTTCTGGGAAATACACTGAAAATGTTTGTTTAAATTGTACCACTAATGTTAATAAATAAAATATATGACGTTTGCTGTGAGAAATTTGATATTTCATTTTTAACACGTTTGTAGAAAAATATTTTTAAACGTTAACGATAGCTGCAGGTCTCTATTAATAAAATATGCTTAGACTTTGCTCATGTAAAAAAATACAGCGTTCCAGTAACTACTCGTACTCTAAAATTTAGGGTCGGCCGAGGCTCAAGGCTAATCAAGAGCGGTTTTACGGTGAGGGGATAATGAGGTAATAACCCCCCCTTCCCCAGACCGGTCAAACATCATGTGTAATTTACATATTTTTACGTGAAAATTACTATCAAAACCTTGGCTAGGAGACACTATAGCACAAGAACGACCTGTTGGATTGGGTCTCTTGCATATTCATAGATAGAGTATTGATGTAAATATAAACAATGTAATTAATAAATTTGCAGCAGGAAAAAAATTGGACGTTATTCTATGACTATTTATTAGAGGCTGTTTTTGTTCACTTATGCCACAAGTATGTTAAAAAATATGGGTAATTATGTTGTTCTCATTCCATTTATAATAAAATATATTAACAAACTTTTTTTTAAATTAACCCCTCCCCCAAAAAGAATTCCTAAAAATCGCCTTTTTTTTACTTCACATTTCGTCACCACATTTAAACATGTAACATGTAGTGAAAATTACTAATATAATATATTAACCATCATTAGTCATAACTAATGTAAAGAACTGACAAATTAATTTAAAAATAAGAAGTATTATTTTATAATAATTACAATTGGTACCTGTAAAATGGTAGTATTCAATTGGGAAAAATTCCGGGAAACGGCCACATCGAGACGGGCCAGTGTTAGGTGATATAAGATACGACAAACGTTATAGTCGAGGTTATAGCATGCCAACATACTATGTACCGCGTGAATTAGTAGATGAAGTCTAGCATGTGAGATGATGGAATCGGCTGGCCGAGCCGCCGTCTGTAATAAATATATCAGAATATCTGTGGACGTTGGCCCGCGGACTGCTGTTAGTGGCGGTAATTGTATGTTAGTCAAGCAACGATAATAGGGATACGTACCTATTTTGCTATGTGCCCAGGAAATAATAAACTACATTTTGGTTTTGTGGGTTTTTAGGATGTTTGCAAAATTATTTTTGAAACATATTTACTTTTTTAAAAAGAGAATTTTCCCTGTATATTTTCTGGTACGGCCCGGCCGACCCTTTGTCCCTGAGGAGCGGTAACTGCAGCGTGCTCCGTTTAAAATGACAAAGTTGTCTTGGCTGCCATGTAAATCGAATTTTTAATTTAAAATACTATGTCCCTTTGTAGTTTTCGAGATTTTCTGTAGTTACCAGAATAAAACTATTAAACGAGACTGGGTAGGTTCTATCAAGTGCCAACTATACAGAAGTCTATCAGCCAGTTTCATAAATTAATCGCTGGTGTCGTCATTATTATAATATTAGCTCATATGCAGCAAGATCTGGCGTGTTGTTGAGATGCTTAGTAATATGTTATGCTTTTGGAAATGACTACTTTAGGAACAGTCGGTAATCATGAGTACAGAAAGATGCAGACAAACTGGAATTATTATCCATTGCAAGCAATTGGTGACAGCCAAAAATGGTCAAAAGAAAGAGGAATCAACGGAATCAAGGAGAGGCAATCTTATCTATGGAAATAGAAATATCAGTGTCGAGAAAAGAGTGATCATTAACTTAGACTTGTGAAATATAACCCTTAAAAGTATGATATTTATATAAGATCTTTTTAAATAAATCTACTATTTTTACGTACAAAAGGTATGCTAATTTAACACTCAAAACAAACGTCATTTTCGAGTTGATCAAAAAGTGTATTTATGTGGGCGCTCAAGTTTCAACGGTTGCTTCTTGCTAATTGCGGGTTGAACCATCCACTTGCTAATGTAAAATTAGTAAAATATTTGAAAAATCAGCAGACATGTTTAGGAAATTAACCAACCTATCATAGTTGGCGTAAGAGAGAAGTATTTTTATTGTGAAAAAATTACCCTTTGAGATTTTTGCGATCCTTACGTTTTAGGGTCCCTGGATCCCGAAAAACGTGTTCTTCAATTTTCGTCAGTCTGTCGTCTATTGTTATGTCTGTAACCGGCCTAGCCCAAAAACTACTTATCGAATTGTCTTGAAATCTTGGTCAAAAATCGAAGGTCAAGTAACAATTTGGCAAAAATTCAATGTGGCGAAACAAAATGGCGGCCTCACAAATCGTAAGAAAATATTTATCGGATGTACTTTGAAATTTATACAAAACAAAAGTTTAATATAAGGATAAATTGGTAAATGTTTTGTGTAAATCCATTATGGCGTAACAAAATGGCAGCCTAAGTGTTCGGTAAAATTCCATTTTCTGGAATATGAATTTCTTTTCATGGAGGAAAAAATAAAGGATAAAATTTATTTTTTATAGACTAAATAATAAAGTTATGAAAAATAAATAGTAATAATAATAAAATATTAAAAGTTTAAAGCCGAAATTATGGATTCGTTATGTGGATGACATATTTATTATATGGCAACATGGTCATGCAGAGCTCGAAAAATTTCTCACGTAAATTCAATCCACCCCAGAATACAATTTACTCTACAGTTGGAGGAAAACAACAAACTACTATTTTTAGATGTTTTGGTCACAAAACTGCATAACGGACATTTCGAATACACCGTGTATAGAAAATCAACACATACAGACAGATATTTAAATGCAAAATCACATTATCACCCAGCACAAATTCAAGTTGTGGCAAATACCCTAATATCCAGATCCGTGCGATTAACTGAAACACAGACGAGACAAAACGAACTTAATGTAATATTTAGTGCTTTAAAGAAAAATGGCTACAAAAATCGCACCATAGAAAAAGCTATTAATGTACAGGTTTCCCGAACAATGAACAACAAAAATTATGAACCGGGAAAGCAACGAGTAGTCTTACCATATGTAAAAGGCACAACAGACAGAATCGGAAGAATTCTTAGGAAACACAACATACAATGTAACAATCATTTTGAAAATGATTATTACAACGGTCAAGTTCTTAATTATCACCTATTTATTCACAAAATATCTGATATTTTGTTTCTTTTAAGACAGTCAAATATATAAAATACAAACCAATAATTATCGTAAATAATAAAGCAACGACGCGACAAGTCCCTAATGTTAATAAAATCCGAGATCGTTGTTTGGCGACACCTTACTGCAGGCAACCCGTTATACCCTATGTTTTATTTCCAAATTATGTCAGGGGTTTCAAAGTCTGAGGTTATATCAGCTGATTTTGTCTCGTTAGTGGTGATCGGTGGTGGTGTTCCGTAGCAAAGGGAGATGTTTTGAGACTTTTCGGGATGATTAAGTGATTTTTTTTATGTCTGTCGAGAGTTTCTGTCATCGAGAGTACTAGGTTGGTACCATGTACCGGAACAGGATACATCATTTTTTTGCTATGTTAGGACTATAAAACCTTTGGACCGAACAAAGAGATCCTCTCTTACTACCTCTCTGCAGAATAATAATGAAGTGTTAGTTCTCATAGTTTTTTTGTGCCGCCATTTTACACGACGTGTAAGAAGTTCTACTGATCGGCGAATTCTATGAAGCCTTAATTGGGATTGGAAAGCACTTCAAGACTACTCAAAGCCATAACATCAGGTAATTAGTCATTCAAATTATTAGAAAATCTTGCTAGGGAGATGGTTCATGGAATAGTCGCCACGTGGGTTGGTACTCAGCACATTTCTCTATCTTTTCAGGCTTTTAACGTACTGCAAGAAGCTTTTATCCTACTACAAGGACCTTTTAACCTACAGCAGGAGTATATTTTAATTAATACCGCAATCACAATAAAATCAACATCACTCTTTTATTGTGGGAAGAACAGTGGCTTAGGCAGGTCAACTTAGGGACATCAGGCAGAAAGTTGGAAACTTAGATTCTGGTTGGACTACCGTGGCGTAGCTGGAACGGGGCATTTGAGGTTTTCCTTGTTGGCTTGTGCATGTGACCACCTCCTTTTGGTTGAGCTTATAGGCTAACCGCTGCTGTGAAGCGTTGAGGAAAGTCTTCATTTAGGGAACCAACCCAACACCGAGTCTAAAGATAAGTACCTTTCCTTGTTTTAGCTTATAAAAGGTAGCTTTACTACTGGTGTTCTACTTACCCTGAGCGTACATTAGAAATTTGATCTTTCGTTGCTAATTTTTCAATTATTCAGCCTTCTCGCACTATAATTACCTTTATAAAGTCACTTTAAGTCATTAACCAATTTAATTCTAAATAGTTTCTCATGAATTCATTTGCAAATCAGTAACTATAAACTTTTATTCTAATTTCGGTACCTATAACTCTCTAAAGTATTACTTTGTTGTATTTTATTTAATTAGTTGATTTTGAGTAAAGAATTCATTGCATCTTCTGGCTTATTTTATTAAATTTGAGTTTTGTAAAACACTCTTATTGTTTTTTTTTTCAAATAATTGCTTTGTAAGTGCTCATAGCTTATAGGTAGTAAGAGACTTTATGTTTTTTGTAGTATAAGTTATATTAGGTATGTTGTGTGTATATTGGGTACCCATGTCTTAGTGTCATAAGTGTTAAGTTTTTTGTAATGGGCAGTACTTCCTAAAATTACCTGTGATTTTCAGCCACCTGTTATAGTTTTATGATTGTTTGAATATATTTTGCATTACAGCCCATCTTCATATTATCGGTGATTTTCGGACAATATCGGTATATGATACTAATATTTGCATCTCTCATATGAGGTTTTTATAAAATAATATTTATTAAATCTGGTTTTTGCAACATTCATGCTATGCTCTTTCAACAATATTTGGTAACAAATATAAAACTTAATTAAGAAAATAAAATTTAATTCAAGGTTGTATCCTTGCCCTCTCTCTTTCTTTTCAATTATCCATCTAAATCATTTTACTTAATTTAAAATTTTAATACTTTAAATATTCACTCCAATCTTTCCACCTAATCAGTTTTGCATAATTTAAATTTTAATAATCAAAATATTTAATTACTGGTAGTTCATTTAACTTTTATGGTAAATTTATGTATCAAAATTTTTCAGTACTTTCAAGATATTAAACTTAAAGATATAAATATTATTTCATTTGGCACATTTAATTTCATGAATAGTGTAGTTATCGTTTTACCTCATATGTGGTGATTTGATTGTTACTGTTGATTGTGTTGAACAACATTTAATACCACTGTGATATTTATACTTATATTTTATATACAATTTACAATAAATTTCCTTGCATTAGTATTTCATTCTTTTATTTATAATCTGTCCATTGCAGGAATTAGAAGGTTTTGGGAAGCTACATTACAAGTTAACTTAAGTATTGTGTTTTAGCGTACATTAGTATCTATCTTGTTTTTTTCTTTTCTGCTCAACCTCTTTGGCCACTCTAGGCCTGGCGCGCCCACAATATTGTTTAAATTATTTGAACTCACCCCCTAACGCCTCCGAAATAAAAGAATCTGAGCACCGAGTAAAACAACGTAAAATAAAAAAAAAAAAACAATAATAAAAATAAAAAAGGAGGTTGTAACAAACAATACACAAGCCACAAACAACTATAGGTAAACTACTTGGAAACCCAAAAGATAAAATCAAACTGGAAAACCACGGAGTATACAGTATTCCGTGCCAGGACTGTGAAAAGTTGTACGTGGGGCAAACTAACAGGCGAATATCAGCAAGACTGGAAGAGCATAAACTCAGCATCAGAAATAAACAAACAACCTCAGCTTTATTCCTGCATCATCAGGAAACCGGCCATAAAATAAATTTCGATGGGTGTAGGGAGATTGCCAATATAGAACATTATAAGTCCAACATAAACCGAGAAGCCATGGAAATTGAAAAACAAGGTGATTTGAATAAAATGGACGAATCATTAAAACAGCCAACAGTATGGAAGACAATAATCGACAAATCTAAAATCGCAAAAACTCAAGCGCAATTAGCGCAACAACAACAGCACCATCCGGAAAACATAAATAAGCCTGCGCAGATATAACCTTCGGACCCGAATGGGGGTATAAAAGGAAGCGTCGCAGTCACCAACACTTCAGTCTTATTCGGACGCGAGAAAGAAAGCTTCGAAAATGCCAAATGTGATTTTGGCGAAACGTCAGCAAAACTGTTCTTTTCAGAACGACAGTAGGGAACGGATGTACACCCGTAATGAAAACACATTGTATTTTTCCATCCGTGAAGTATAAAAAATATAATATATATATATATATATATATAATATATATATAATATATATATATATATATATATATATATATATATATATATATATATATATATATATATATATATATATATATATATATATATAAATATATATAATATATATATATATATATATATATATATATATATATATATATAAATATATAAATATATAAATATATATTTATATATATTTATATATAAATATATATATAAATATATGTAAATATATATATATATATATATATATATATATATATATATATATATAAATATATAAATATATAATATATATATATATATATATATATATAAATATATAAATATATATATATATATATATATATATATATATATATATATATATATATATATATATAGTAATGTTCTGCTTTCAGTTTTGCTGAAGACGGGGGTAGACTTTCCCCCTTAAACCTCCAGAAGATAGATTTTTTGTATGTGTCGTTCCTCGCGCACCTTCATAGTGAACCCAGAACTATAGATTGCATATTAAACACAAAACCAAATTATGTTTTAAAAAGGCAAATAGGAATACCAATAAAAAGTTGGAGGCCGCCGCGAACTAGCACATCTCATTTTGAATTGAGTGAAGCTCCGCAAAAATCTCCAGACTGATACCAACTCTACTAAAAGAAGCCAAAGTTGAGATTTTTAGAGGATTTTATATTTTTCTTTTTCTTGGATCGTCTATCCGAAGTATAGTCGGTTTTGGTTATACTTATAATCAAATTGATGCTACTCTGTCAACAAGTGGATTGATCATATAAAGAAAAATATTGTATGCATACGCCTATTAAAAAAGTTGGCAAATATCCTTAACCTGGAACATCCGTCGTTATGAATATTTCCTTTTACTAGGAATAGTGAAAAAGAAATGGCCCTATTTAGTTCCGCACTTAGTCATTAACACATATATAAATTGAGTTTTTTTTCATTTTTGTAGACAAAAGGGAGGATTCAGGAGAGAAAGATACATTTTGTCTAGAAAAGTAAAAGATAACACAATTTACATATGTAACTACTAAACCAAGGGTTCCCAAACTTTCCTTCACATGTACCATTCATGTATATCAGTCGCGTACTTTCAAACTACAAAAAATTTCGTTAGTACAGAGATGGCGCCTTGTTCTCAGAAAACATATATCGGCTTGCATACAACTTTGAGAATATCTGCGTGCCACCAGTGGTACGCGTACCACGGTCTGAGAACCCCTGTACTAAACGACTATGCGAACTAAAGAGGATCATATTTTACTGCTTCTAATAAAAGGAAGGATTAATAAAGAGGGAATTTCTAGATAAATTTTAATAGTCCGCCACTTTTTTCACCACATTGGATTCGTACTAATATTTTACCAATTTCCACCTACGTCATACTTCATTTTTGAGTAAAATTTAAAATCAATTCGAGAAGTAGGTTGTACACTGTTTTTTTTAAATTTTATTAGGCGGCTATTTTGTTGCGCCATGGTAAATTTGTAAACATTTACAAGTTAAAGCACGTATAATTTTTGTGCAAAACTGCATTGAATACGAATGTTTTTTTAAACATTTTATTTTGTTTCACCACCTTTAATTCGTACCAGTTCATCTTTATATCACACCTAATGTTTGCGCAAAATTTAAAATCAATCGAATTAGTAGTTTTTTTACACTGATTTTCGAAACATTTTATTAGGTTCCCTGGGGACCATTGTGTTATCCCCCCCAAGAAGACGTCTCAGGCTAGGAGCCCACTTCTAGGAAAGGACCCTTTCAGGTCTATCACAAAACCTGCAGTATGAATTATTGTCGAATGCAATCTTATGCAGTAATATTTCACCAGCCAGTTTCCAGTTAGGACTCCGGTAATGGTTCCAAGTTGGCCTCTGCTTAGTTTTAGAAGTCTATTAGTCTCAGTCTCGGCTAAAAGGGCCTAACATGAAGACCTTAGGCTATCTGAGTCCTGCTAGCTGGTGAAATTCAGCACGGAATTTTTCGACAGTACGATTCATAAACCTAGCCTTGACAGCTGAAGTAGCATTTTCAAGAACAGGTTCCGGCCCAATGAAAGCAGTGATGCTACCTTCCCGAGCTACCTATCCATCCCCTTATTCCCACCCAAATAAGGCTAACTCTATTGGACTCCCACAGCCTTGACAGGAACAATTACAAGAAACCTCTTAGCGGGTATTGAGACCGGAATAATGGCATCTCTTCTAGCTAGGAGAGGGTGTGATCGGATCAGTTCAGGCAAGAGTCGCTCATGTCCAAAATTCCAGTCTCTGTGTATCCAACGATCCCAGTCGTTTAAATGAACAAAAGCCTTCTGAGCCTCTTTATCTACAAGCAAATTGTTGTGACCCCGTTATTTAATAGTCATTTTATTTGTGAATAGTCTTAAGTATTATATATTCATTAGTCTAGAGATAGTTTGACACGTAAATGTATTTAGACATACATTATATTTCGGCGGAACCTTCCGACAAAAGCTGCTTTAATGGTCGTTTATTGCAAGGGAAATTCTAAGTAAACAATATGTATTTTAAATTCTACTTCAAATTCTATTTTATGCACGTTCTTCCGCCCCAAATATTATTATACCCGAAAAAACCTATCATAAACTCATTTACACTATGTCGATAAAGCTTGGGAAGGTTCAGCTATAAAAACATTAAAAGAAACCATTGTAGTACAGTAAGCAGTGGCGTAGCAATTACTCCCCAAATTACTTTTATAGACACCTTTTTTAATCAATTTTACAGATACGCCACTGCATCTCAAATTAGGTAGTCAGTATAGAGCAAGTCAGTCATTATGTCAGTACTATATTGTCAGTAGAATTAAGTCAGTAGACACAGTAAGAGTAAAGATTTGTTAGAAGTAAGAAGTGTCCCTCTTGAACAGAAGATAATAGAGAGATTTGAAACAAGTTGAAGTGTTAACATTTACTACCAGTGCTAATACAAAATACTAAAATTATTAAATCATAACAGTGGTGGCATTCGGCGAGTAATAAAAAATATTGAAACATAACAAAATGTATAAGACTTAGTCCCAGAATGGCCTGTCTCTGAAGCTTGTCAAGCTTTCATAGGAACGTCTGTATGCCCACAGACATGCTGTGATCCTTTCAATATGATCCTTCCAGTCCACTCGGGAGTCTATTAAGATTCCCAGATGATTTGTACCGAAATATTACCAGTTCATTCTCATGTCATGTTGGTTTCTGTGCGAAACTTGAGTCAAGTTCTCTAAGAAGTTTTTTAGTAATAATTTTTTTTACATTTTACTAGGACGCCATTTTGTTCCGCTAAATTCTAATTTTGTTAAAATTTAAAGTCAATCGGGTAAGTAGTTTTGAGCTATACAACGAACAAACAGGCATACAAATAAATCATGAATATCTGAAAAAAATCTCTGTTTTTGAAGCTTATAGTACTTTTCTTTCACGAGAGAAGTAAAAGAAAAATACTAACTTCAATAAACCTAGCAAACTTACGTAACTATACGCCTCTGAAACAAAAATATACCGCTTTAATTTGTATCGATCCAATACAATTTGTAAAATCCTGCGTTTCTCCCTATAGACCATTTGTTCGCTTCGTGACATTGTCCTCTGCTTTTATACAACAAAACTACATTAGCAGGGGTTTGCTAAAGTACTGAATTAAAATCCTCCTTGCCGAGGCAGGCATTTGCTAAATGACTGTTAGGCTTACGGCAGTAGTGTAGGCGTTCAAGTAAATTCACAAGTGGATTTTGAAGCACAGTGAACAAAGATATAACGCTTCTCTCTATAAATAAAAGATTTTATTTATGCTGTAAGAATTTCTTTGCGGGCAATATCGGGTTAATATTTTAAGTTTAAACCAAATATGTGAGAGCAAAAAAATATTATTTGGTACTGGGTCGAAGTTTGTTCTAGCATATGAGTTCAAAAATGTATAAACTCACAAAATTAATATTGATACATTGATGCAGCCTAGTCGCCTGTGATCCCACCTAATTATGTTTGCATGATATACAAATTGTGTAAAAACAAATATTAGATATACAGGGTGAAAAGGAAAAGACTCTTCAAATGACTACAAATGTGCATTAACAATTTCTGAGAAAAAAAGTTACATAATGAACTTACTTTACTGTAAATTTAAGCTAACTATTTAATATTTTATTTTCCAAAGTTATTATTTATATCCTTATTAATTAAATACTGAAGTCGCAAAATTTAAAAACATATTTAAGTAATGACTGACACATAACTGATATTGATACTTTAAACCAAGAGTCCTTTTTTTCTCACGTACCACCCATGTGTATCATAGATCAGTCGCGTTCCTCCAAATATAATACATTATTATAAGGACGAGTGAAAAGAATACGTATATCTTAAGAACCTCTGGTACCACCAGTGGTATGAGAAACTCTGTTCTAAACAGATAACAGCCTTCTACTAGAGCAAAAAACAATTTTTTCTACGGACACAAAAATATATTACTTTTGACGAAAACATGAATTAAAGCTCTGGCGAAGAAAAGGCAATAGCGTTAATTTTTCATCATTTTAAGGTATCATCCGTCTTCTATCATTATAATACTGAACTTTATTATTCACAACATAATATGTGCGTAATTTTCAGAATTAGAATATATCCTTCACTTTGATTGGTTATTATATAAGAACAATATAGTAAAAAATAAGATTGTCTAGATATCAAGCTAAATCATACCGATCTGTTATCAGCCGTCGTGGTTTACTTCTCGAAAATGATTTACAAGAGCTTGAGATTATCCACCTTGCTAGAAAATTATGTCCAATAATTTTAAACTCATAAGTGATTGTTTATTATTTACAATATTTATAGTATTTTTTTGCAATGCGTGCGCATGCAAATTAATGGCCGAAGTTAACTGATTTTTTTCGGCTGAAAATTTCCCAGTAAACTCGCTCGTAGATAAAATTGTTGATGTAGAGATGGGGGTTATGGTGAAATTGCTAGAGGTAGAAGGTAGATTCTAAAACTGCCTTAGTTAATTCCTCTTTGTAACTGCCCAACATTTTACAGATGTTAATACAGCTAATTACAATTATTAATTTTGATTTCGACATCATCTAGCACATCTTGTTACTCTGCCAACTAGCAAGATGTACTGGTGTTCATATTTAATTGCTAAATTTGTGTATAGAAGGTTCCCAGGAGGATTTATTTTTTCGCACTTTCCACGCTAGTGCTGAAAATAACTTACTTTACACACTAGTGCGGAAAAGTGCCACTTTCCACAGGGTAATGCGGTCGTAGAAAAAATAAAATAAACAACTTCATGAAAGAAGAAGCAATTCTATCATACTTTTTAGTCCAGCTTACAAACTCAAAACGGTGTTAACTCTTGCTACTACTAGTAAAAATATGAGTGAGGGCTCATTGGATTCCGAATGACGTCTGAAAATTGTGCAACATTTTGAAACCGGCGCACAAACCATTTCAGAAGTTATTAACAAAGTTCCGACTCCCGGAACTCTATCTCTAGTATTAATAATTTTAATTTAATGTTGTAAATAGAAAATATTTTTTTTGATACTATTAAATACTAATTTAAAAAAAATATGGTATCATCTACTTAGACACTTGAAGGAACAATATTCCGCTGAAAAAAAAATTCACTTATATTTCTTAAAATGAGCCTTCTGTTAATTAACACATTTTTTAGAGAGTTTTCGTTTATATTTTAAGTCGGATAACTATTAAACGAATCCTCTACAATTATTTCGTTTCGTGAACATTTTATCATAACTATACTCTATGAGATTATGACATTGTGATGATTTTAATTGTTTTATTCCATTAGTTATTAACTATTAACTCTAACAAGAAACTAAAAAATTAACAAAACAAAAAATTAATGAGTGCTTCAAATTTGATGTCAAAACATTTACACCAACTGTTTTTGTATTTTATTTGACTGAAATTTAGCGTTCTCAAAATATGAACTTTGTATATTTGTATGCCCCTTGAAATTGAAATAAAAAATTTAAAAATCGTAAAGTTGAATATTATTAAGCACCGTTAATATAGATAAAAATAGTGCAGAGTTAACTAAAATTAGTATATATTTAAAGGTAATAATTTAAAATAAAAATACTATTAAAAAATAATAATAAAATAAGGTGGTTAACAATTAACATATAAGTTCGGATCTTATACGTGGGCTTTTTCCTGAAGAAAAAAAACTAAACTGGATTTATCGGCCACTGTTCAAGATTCAGAATTTACTCAGATTTTATTTTTTAACCGACTTTAAAAAAGTCCGTAGTTCTCAATTCGACTCTATGTATTTTTTTTTAATGGATGCACACCGATTATTCCGTGATGGTTTGACCGATTTCAACGAATTTTTTAGGAAATGTTTATGGTATAGCAGGGGTGGTTCCACAGTATTACATAACACATAATGATGAGAGATTTTTCGTGCTGAAATACTTCAACAAATTGCCTTAAAATTTGATGTATTACGTATAACTGAGAGTATAATTAACCAAAAAAATAACTGAGGTCATCCCATAACTTAGGTGGGGGATATATCAATTTATATTATGTAAAGTTATTACGAATATTTCCCTTTTACGAGGTAAGTAAAGAAGTAGATCTACTTTCCAATTTTCCCGAGTTTCACCCTCAGTGGCGACTATGTATACCATAGATGGGCCATCCACGCCAATTTTCAAATAACGCGTTTATTCTTGGTACAAAATATTTCTAACGATAATACGTTAAAAGTCTTGGAATGGGGGATGGAGTTAAGGGAAAGAGACGGGGTTAATCTAAAAATATCGTATCATTTATACTATTTTTGGGGTTATATATATATTATATATATATATATATATATATATATATATATATATATATATATATATATCAAAAGTAGAAAATATAAAATGCGGCAATGTTGATTGTTAGTCCTTCACGGATGGAAAAATACAATGTGTTTTCATTCCGGGTGTACATCCGTTCACTACTGTCGTTCTGAAAATCACATTTGGCATTTTCGAAGCTTTCTTTCTCGCGTCCGAATAGAGACTGAAGTGTTGGTGACTGCGACGCTTGCTTTTTATACCCCCACCCGAGTCCGAAGGTTATATTTGCGCGGTCGTTGGTCGTTATTTATGTTTTTCGGATGGTGCTGTTGTTGTTGCGCTAATTGCGCTTGAGTTTTTGCGATTTTAGATTTGTCGATTATTGTCTTCCATACTGCTGGTAGTTTTAATGATTCGTCCCTTTTATTCAAATCACTTTATTGTGGAATCGCAAAGAAACTTTGGTTTTTTGGCAAACAGAATCAAATAAGAATATTAAGACAGATAAACTTTCGAAAAAATAGGACAATCTTCTAAGAAAGTCGAGTCAGTCACAAGTATCATCAGTAGAAGTCGAGAAGTTAGTTCGTAATATATCATCCTACAGTCTCTCAGAAAGTGAAAAATCCGTACTGAGTAAGGGTTTTAATTTTGCGATATCTCCTAAGGAAATCCCTAAAGAAGAAATAATAGCTAGAGTGGAAGCTGTCCTTGACTCCTCTGAAGAAACAAAAGCAGAGGAGATTCGACAAGAGGTGGCACGAATTTTAAGATCAAGCAAAGCACCAGAACAAAACCTAAATGTCACTGAACAATGAGCCCTAACAAACCTTCGAAAAAATAAAGACATCACAATCCTTCCAGCAGATAAAGGAAACGCAACTGTGGTTATGAATACCCAGGATTACATACAAAAAATGCAGGATATCCTACAAGACAATTGTTATAGGCCTGTTCCAAGAAACCCGACAACGTACCTAGAAAAAACAACTAAAAATAAAATAAAAAGTTTTCCAATAAACCCCACAATTCAACAAAAAATTATTCCACGAGAAAAGTCGAGCAGATGTCCTAAACTCTATGGTTTACCAAAAATACACAAACCAGGGGGGTGGGCGCATCAGATCCATTGTTAGTGCTGTTAATTCGCCGCTACAAAAACTGGAGAAATATCTTTTTGAAATTATGCAACCAGCTGTAGAAAAAGCTGATTCATTTGTAAGAAACTCGGAGCATTTCACTCGAATTATACGAGGCATCGTTCTTGAAAAAGACGATATCATAGCAAGCCTAGATGTCAAATCGTTATATCCCAGTATTCCCATCGACGAAGCCTTGGACAAGATTGCCATGAACGAGGATTTCCAGGCACATATAATACAACTCTCGGAGCATTGCCTTAAAAATACTTATTTTTCATTCAACGTATAAACAAATGTATAAACAAATGGATGGCGCTCCAATGGGGTTCTCGCTATCACCAGTAGTCGCGAATTTATTTATGATATACTTCGGGAAAGAAGCTCTTGAGAAAGCAAGTTTAAAGCCCAAATTATGGATTCGTTATGTGGATGACATATTTATCATATGGCAACATGGTCATGCAGTGCTCGAAAAATTTCTGACTCACGTAAATTCAATCCACCCCAGAATACAATTTACTCTAGAGTTAGAGGAAAATAACAATCTACCATTTTTAGAGGTTCTGGCGAAGGAGTAAAAATCAACAATATATATATATATATATATATATATATATATATATATATATATATATATATATATATATATATATATATATTTAGCGGTCATCCCAAAGAATCCATTTTCTGCTATATACTAGTTCTAACCGCGTTATATATTTTCTACTTTTGATTTACTACTCTTGGGTTATGAGTTTCGCCACAGGTGGCTATACGCTGCTCCGTGGTAAATAGAGTATCAAGTCCGGCGAAGATTTCGGATGTTCTCTTGGTAATCACAAATGTCGGTTTTGCTCCTGTTGGTGACTCTGGTATTGTTTTGTGTATTCATTTTGGCACTAGTTGTACTCGTCTTTCAACTAGTTGACTGTACTGATGAAGACCTTAAGTCAGAAACACGTGTCTACGGTTAGCCAAATTCCATTGCTTCCACTTCTACTAATCTCTCTGTAAATAAGTATACATGGTTGTTTTTATATAATATTAGCGTGCTTCTAGTAAAATTTTAAATAATATACCCAGAACTTGTTAATTTTATTAGAGATGTCCAGCATTTTAACAATAAATAACACCTCGAAAACTTTCACAGCCGGACTTTTTTAATAAAACCTTATATAAATAAACCTAAAAAGGGTTAAATAAAAACTTTTATAAAAAAATAAACCCGACTTAAAAAGAAAAATATAGAATAGTAAAACGTAGGTATTATTTTAATATATCTTGGAAATTTGACTTTATGAAGAAGCGTTAAGCAATAAGAACAGTAAATACTTGAGATATCAGGCATTATGCCTCTCCAAAGTTGAATACCTCTTTTATGATGTATTTAGTAATTAGGTCTTAGTTGGTCGCCGGCTGCATTAAGTCAAATTTCGAAGATAAACAATATTTGTCATTCTTTTAAGTCGGTCTTATTTTGTTTATAAAAAGTTTTGTCTAAAGCTCCAAACAGAAAGCTAGGAAGATCACGCTTACTTTTTTTTGGTTGTGTTCAATTTTTTTATGAAATGTATAAAATTACCGCACCACAAGGTCGCTATGATCAATTGCTTAAGTACTTGCCTCCGGACTAAAACTCCTTTCCATTTGTTTCTTTCCAACTTGCTGTAGTAGCGTTTCTTTTTGCTCGAAGTAGCGGAATTGATCCGATTTCTAATTCGAAACCGTGAAAACCGTATTATTTATCATCCTATAGCTTTGCTTTGTTCTGATTTTTCTACTTTGTCGGTTCTATTGGTGACTTTGGAAATAGTGGTCCGAATTCCGAAATGACTAATTAAATAATTGGTTGGAGCTACTTTATCTTAATCCAACTAAAACGTTAACCGGAAAGAAAAAGTTAGTGCACCATAAATTTTATCCAGTACACTTAACAGAGGTGTGTGTTTTTCTTGTGGCAGGTTTGCGAATGTTCAAATATACATCTCAGGTGGGGATTGAAATCAGTGTTGAATACAGAGAGTTACTTCCAGGGGGGACAATGTTCTTTTGGGGGACAGGGAAGAATATTTATGCCAAAATACCTTTTAAAAATATATATATTTTGAAATAAAAATCACGTTTTATAAAGATCTCCAAAAATTGTGTGTCTATGTTTAGGGGTGTCCGGAATTTATTTTTTGATTGAATATTCATTCTTATACATATAATTAGTATAAATTCATTTACATTTAAGAAAAACGGAAAACAACTTTGATGTCAGCACATGCACAAATCAACGGCAATTTTAGATATGTTCACTTTCGGGTCCCCATAGCAACTATCGCACTGGACGAAAGTTGGCCAGCCAACACTGAAAGTCACGATAGGTTAGGTTGCTTGACAGACATAATATAATAATATAATATATGTTTTACTTTTCTCGTAAAGGACATTATTGTAAAATAACCCTCTAAAATTTTTTCAGATCTTCATGTATCAGAGTCGCTAGAAGTTGAAACACATGTTTTTTCAATCCTGTCGGTTTCTGTGTTTGTTTGTGGCATAGCTGAAAAACTACTTATCCAATTGACTGAAAATTTTGATACAAAATTAAAGGTCATATGGGGATGAAATGGTAAATTATGGAGAAACAATATGGCGACCCATAAAAATGTTAAAAAAAGTATTAATAAAAAATTACTTATGCAATTTACCCAAAATTTTGCCGAAAAATTAGTTGTCAGATGGGAATGAACTCGTAAGATTTTGGTAAAAAATTAGTGTAAAAACTGCTTTATCAATTGTTCTCAAATTTTGCACAAAAATTAAGTCTAATTAAATGTTTGTAAAATCAGTCTGAAAAAACTTCCTATTCGATTAATTTTAAATTTGACACAGAAATCAAGTGTGATATGAAAACGTATTGGTAAAATATTGAGTCGTTATAAAAAACTACTTATCCAGTTGAATTGAAATTTTGTACTACAATCAAGTACGAAACAGGATGAACGTCAAAACAAAGAGGCGGCTTAATTAAATGTTTTTTACCTGAAACTCTGCACAAAAATTAAGTATGCCATGGGGATAAACTGGTAAAATTTTGGTGTCAAGCCATTATGGTGAAACAAAATGGCTGCCTAAATAAATGATTAAAATATCATATGTTATATATATATATATATATATATATATATATATATAACATATTCTACGATACATGTAAATTATTTTTTCCAAATAGAGTAATTTTTAAATAATAGGTATTACAGGCAATACTTTACTCACCTTTTGCTACAGAACCACTCTTGACTGAATAATTGGATTTCTTCCCTTGTTTTTTGCTAAAGTTCCACGAGATATTGGTATCTACTTCTATACGTCTTATATTTTCCTCATAAAAAATTAAACAAGACCGTAAAACCAGGGTTCCCAAGAGGGGTTGAAGGCAGAGAATATTTTCATTTGGCAAAATAAATTCTATAAAATTGTTGGTGCTCTTGCTAGCAAACGGTTGCGCTCAAGAATCATAAACTACTTTTTTGGTGGTTTAAGGTGCTTGGGTTGCGCTAACTTGCTCGTCTAAACGTGAAAACTTCTTGCTAGAGTGCAATTTACCATCGCATAATTATAGTTGCTTGAGGCCTAAAATCATGGTCAAACTTTTAGTTTAATTAAAATGTTTCAACAACTGTGTAATTGGTGGACCGTTATGCGGAAAGACTATAGAAAAGATAATAAGAAGACACCATGTGAAACATTGGTAAACAAATTTAATACCAGCAAAAATGAGGTGTAAAGAACTCTACAGTCTTAGAACCCAAGAAAAATAGGAATGGCGGAAAAAATCAAACAAAGAATAAGAGGAAAGGTACCGAATGATTATACAAATGTTTTCTCTTTTCTTTGTCCATCATAAGAAACACAAAAGTAGCAGCAGCAAGTTCAGTTTTTGCAGTGAAAGTACAAAAAATATACTGACAGTTCTTTAGCAAATTATTTGCACAGATGTAAACGTTTGCGTTAGTAACTCTTAGCAATTACTCTCTCAAGTCAATTGTATACATAAGGCTTAACAACCATAACACCAGATACTGGTTCGAATCACATAATGCAAAGGAGCTTTGTAAGTCTGAGAAACCATATTGAACCAAAGTGTCATCACACACTTGAGATATTTTTGTGATTTTGGCGGGTTATTAAACTTCGTGTGAATATACATACTATCAACAGGTATTTTTGTAACATTATTAAAAGACGTTTTTGTAACGTTAGGCGAAATGTAACTATATATTCCTTTATTAAAGTAATTTTAAGCGGGTTACGATAATCTAGATAATCGTTTCTAATACAAAAACATCCGCTCGAAAGTGGTCTCTTCGAAACACAATATATTAAGTTTTTTTATAACAGTGTAAACTTTTTTATAAATTATGTTTTCGGTTCTTTAAGCAAATTTTTATTAAAAGCTGTAAAGGAAATATAAAATTTTCTTAATACCGCTACGGTATATATTCCCTACTTATTTTAAAATAAACCTTATACTCAGACATTTAAAAAAAACAAAAACATGGCTTAAGGATTCCTTTTTCTTATTCACTTTTTGTGACGGAAACATTTTACTTATTTCATAATCTAAAAGGTTTTAATAATAATCGTATTATCAACTTATATAAGAAGAGAATTTTATGCCTCGACTTGTGGATATAAAATTTTTATTCTAACTCCCCTTTTCGAATCGACTTTAAAAAAGTTTTAATGAAAAATTTCATATAGTCGCGCCGTGCGCCTTCTGAATAAAATGACTTTGATAAACTGCACGCCGGCTGGTTTAAGATTTTTAAAAAAGTTATTTTCCAGGATATTGCTTCTGTGTCTAAATTATTTAATGTTAATAGGTAAGACGTTGTGACTGAATCATACAAAATGGTTAATATCTTTTTTCAGTAATGAACAGGTCGTTTTTTATTAACATATTCTAGACTAGTCAAGAAGCCAATAGCCAAAAATAACTAATTTTACCTAGAGACAGGACCTTAAAGTCAATTTACAAGACACTACCAAAGTGTCTAATTCTGATGAATGCCTTGCAACAACTATCAATCACGGGCCCGTAAACGTTATTCTAACAGAAAGCTCTTTCCAACATGTTATACCATCGATGTTATAATGAATAGGTTGGAATACAGGGATAATATACAGAATATTATGCTTCTTTAGACAGAGTGCAGCAAGACAACGGACCGAAACATACACCATTATTGTCAAAAACTGGTTTCGGGAAATGACACTAGATTATTGGATTGGCTAGTACAATATCCGTATTTAAATCCAATAGAAAACCTGTGGGAATAGGTAGAGAGAGAGAAATTAGAACCGAAACGTTTTTCAGTAAGTAGTCCTTAAAGGATAAAATAAGTGTAATTTGGAGAAACATGCCACTGGAAATTATTAGCTTTATTCTTATAATTTAATTTAGATTACTGCATAAACATATAAAAATGTTATAAAAAATACTGCGACTACACCTTTGAATAATTTTTTGTGAAGCATGTCCAGTTAAACTATTAACACTTTATATCATGAAATGTTTTCATTGTTAAAAAATGTTGTTATTACACCCAGTTTAAAAAAGTTCATAGTTTGTTGATTTAATAATTAAACTACTTTTGTCCGATAGTCTACATAGAATGGATTTGCTAAATGATGAGATTACAGGACAATTACAGAGTGGAAAATCTCATATTTTTAATCACAACCGTCACAAAAATCTGTGATGCTTAGCTGCATATGATGAAATGGTTTTCTTAGCTGACAATGTTTAATCAGAACTATTGTTCAATTCGCGGGTTTTCCCTCCACATTTAAACCAGTTAAGCAAACTTTTAAAAATTCCATTGAATTTTGAGTGACTAGAAAAATGCATTGTAAATATTAAATAAATAATTTCATCAATCAACAGGAAATTGACTGATACAAAATTAAAACAAAACAAAAATGGGGTGCCAACCTATTTGATTCAAAACGCCGGAATGGTTGGTTTTAAGAAAAACTAGAAACATTTCCCCAGCAGCCACATTTTAACAGTGGCACAGAGTTATGCTCTGTGCCACTGTTAAAATGCTGGAACGCTCATTTTGCACTAATACAGATTTCGCCTCCTATTGCTGCCAAATTCAAAATACCGTCAACATTAATTTAAAAAAATAGTAAATACAATTTCATTTGAATAAGATACTTTAATGATGATATTCCAGGTTATAAAAACGTTTTGGTTCAAAAATTGTAATTTTAGTAACCATATGACATAAATAACGATTTTTTTGAATGTCAGTTGGACAATTTTAGGCATTCCATCGAATGTTTAAAAATTTGTGGACAGATCACATCACTAAAAAATATAAAAGAATAGAACCGACTTAAAAAAATCGCTAAACAGTAAAAAACAATACTTTATTTATTCCTTAAATATAGACATTTTGAATTCGACGCCCAAAGAAGAGGTGAGGTGGGTGAGGCAGCCATTACAAAATATGAAGAACCATGACGCAGATAGTGCACTTGGTTAAATAACTCAAGAGGCCGGACTAACGTAAACACCCATACCCTTTAAGGAAAATCACACAACTTCAGCAATAAAGGCGGCACGGATAGATGAATAATTGTTAATATATTATAAATATTTTTTAATCTATTGACTTTAAAGGCAAAATTCAAACTGCATTGTCTTCACTAGCTTTAGTAGTTAGGTTATTAAAAAAAAACGTAAAATTATGCTTGTTAGTTATTCTGAGAATAAATATTTTGAATTTTTATTGATAGGATAATCCAACAACACAAAAGTACACTAAAAATATTATTAACTATTCCAAAACCTTAACCATATTTAATACATATTTTTCGGAAAGTTAAGATTTTTCGTTAAACGTCAAACACATTTTAGTATTCGAAAAAAAAAACGGTTTATTTGCCGTTTTCTAAACTGAATTATCCCCTTCAAATCAGACTAAATCCAATTATTTTAAACACATTACTTTGATGTAAAATAACCAACTCATTCATCTGAAAATTCTATTTTGATTTCCTATTTTAACTGCAATTTTTCATCATTATGTACTATCCCTTCTACAAAATGAGATTTCCCGTTTATTCGTATTTTGAAACAAATCAAAATGCATTTTTGCATAATAGAAAAATGCATTTAAGCCTCTGTTGTTATTTGATGATATGAACTGATTATAAAATCGATAATCTATTTATATCCATATAATGGTTTGGCAATGTAATAATAATTTGAATCTGGTACACAAACAATTACCTATTAAACTTAAAGCTTATTAAATGTATTTAATAACTTTTACTGGAAAAAGAAAATTGCTAAATTAGTAGTAAGCTGTAAAATTAGTAGTAAAGCCTGAGTCACCAAATTTATTTTGCTACAGAAGTTACTTTAGGAGATAGAAATAAACGTTAAATACAAAAGTTGTAAAGTCCATATGTGAGGAAACTAAAGGAAAATGCCGAAAAATCTTCACCTTAAATCACCCCATACTTTCTTGAGAATTGGTATTGAACTTATATATAACAATATATATAATAAGCCTATGCTTTGCTTAGTAACTTTAGAAATATTGTTAGTCGAAATTTTTAAAAATCTATGAAGGTCTCAATAGCTCGTTAGGAGTCATTGAAAATGCTGAGTAAAGGTGACTTGATGGGCAAGTAATAAAAATATCTCGAAAAATATACTTAATATAAATTTTTAAATCAAAAGGAAAAAATTAAGGTTTGTTATAAAAAAAGTTCTTGAAATACACCAAAGCAAATTCCCTCTTTATTTACTAATTAAAAATAAAATTAAATTTTAAAAAGTTTTATCTAATTTTAATTGGATGAAACAAAATATTACTAAAAAAATGAATGTCGTTATTTAATAATAATAAGATTCTAATTACTATAAAACGTGAAATTACGTTAATCAGTGTGACTCAGGTTAAGAAAATTATGGAGAATTTAACAATTTCCTTTTAATTTTGTTCTAGTAAAATGATAAAATGATTAAACGATTTGATTTGAAAACAATCATTGTGAAGGCATGGAAAAAAAAGCATATCTTCAGCTAGCAGCAGCTGAATCTAAAGCAATAGAAATTTCAAAAATAATTATTGACATTTAAGAATTCACATATACACATTTCGATGTGGTTAATGTAAAAATAATTCGTTATGTGAAAAAGCAAATAAAATATAATAAAGTCAGATAGTACCTCCTATATGCAAAATATTTCAGAATATGCATGCTTAAAATGAACAGGTACGTATAAAAATTACTTCGTAAATGTTTTTCTCAAAACTAACCTGATTTTTCATTTTCATCAAAGTCCATTTATACCCAAAATTTGGAAAAATTGTATAAAAAGCAAACATACTACTGACGCTATACTGCAATAAGAATGGTTAAAAGCAAAATATACCACACATGTTGGAAGGAGTTAAATTGCTAACAAGCAGACGAAACATACCGAAAAGTTAATTTTTTTTGAGCACCCGACAGAAAAACCTAAAACACTTAACAGCAATCAATTATTAGTTTAAAAAAATTCATTTATTAATTTAAAAAAATTCATATATTAAAAAAAAATCTATTTTTTAAATTAAATTTTGCAAAGTAAGTATTGTGACCTATGATCAATAACTAAAATGCGACTGTGGTTTACGCCCTCCGCTTTTATAAAATGTAGTGATTTAAGTGACATTCCTTTTGTGACAAATAAATAAAAAAAAATTATTAAATAAAAAATGAAAAAATTTGAAACACGTTATTTATTAATTTTGCGCATTCTCCTAATAAACTGTGGTCGTAGGAACTTAGACCAATTAATTTTATCATAAATCTACATCTCATTTTTGCTTTCCTCGTAAAATGGAAGTATTGTAATCGTGAAAAATATTCATAACGAGAGTAGTTCTGGGTAAAGGAAATTTACCGATTTTTTAAATCTGTTTTTCGATATGTATTGAGTTATTTAGAACCCTACAAATACTCTATTTTTTTGCTTAACATGGCTTGTGGTTATTAACTCTTCGATTTCTGAGAGAACAAATATATTTCCAAACTACCTTCATCAAATTTCGTACAGTCGTAGTTTTAAATTGTACATCTCTCCAGTAACGGCTCGTGGATTTAAGAACGGGTGAAGCGCAGCGTAGCTAGGTGAACAATTTTCGGGGTGCCATGCCCAAAATGGCTATTTTTTACCTTTTTATGATGTTAATTATCCATAGCTTTGGAGCGTTTTAATGTTTAGAGGAAATAATATGATTTTATAAGATTTTAAATATATTTTTTTGTTCTTAGAAAACAATTATATACCACAATACACGACACGATGCAAAAGTGCTTTTTACTTGCACTAATTTACATTCATTCTATTACAAGCGCCTGCAGCCGGCAGCAGCAGTTTTATGCCGCTCCCATCTCTATTTGACTTACGGATATTCACCGTTGCGTTACCATAGCAACGCGTATGTCAGCGCGCTACGTTCTTAAGTCATTATTATTTTTTTAGTATATAACGCACTAGTTTTGAAAGAAAATAATGGTATAATCAAATAAATAATGTGAATTTATATAAAATATACTACATTTTTATAATAGAAATGTAGATTATAAAATGCTTAATATTTTAAAAATATTTTTATTTTTAAGTAAAATGATTGGAAAATGTAGGTAAAGTGGCGCTTCACCCGCATCCCGCGAGCCGCCACTGCATCCCTCATAAAAAGCTCTGAAATAAGAAAACACGTGCAAATTGTAACTAAAAAATTTAGTCATTTGTTTTTTTACTTGGTTTGTTTCTAGGACTCTATATATGTTTATTTATTCTCTGCTTATGCTATTCCAGTAACTCTATAGCAGGAGTAGCGCAAAAATATCATAAATAAATAATATATTTTATAATAAGTAACCAATATAGAGGCTGTATTTCTTTCTCAAGTTTCTGATTGTTCTTAAATGTTTTTTTTTATGGAATATATTCTACACTTATAAGTTCAATTGTTATCGAGATACTCATGCTTGAAAACTGATAATCGGAATTTGAGAGGTTGTAAAATCTCGACAATTGGACCTAGGGCAAAGTGAATTATACATTCCTATAATAGCTTTTATTATCTTTATTATGGTACTAACTGGTCTAAGCACAAGTAAAATATTTTCGGCTTTTCAGAATAAAATTGGGAAAAGTATAATGTCATCCGTTGGAAAAACAAGCTATAAGAGTAGAAAAAAATATATATAATTTATATATATATATATATATATATATATATATATATATATATATATATATATATATATATATATATATATATATATATATATATATATATATATATATATATATATATATATATATATATATATATATATATATATATATATATATATATATATATATATATATATATATATATATAATAAAATTCAAATCGCCGGGTCCAGCGGATTTTTTTATCTTGAAAACATTTTATTATTAATATTTCGGAAAATTTTCACCACGGTTTTGGCATGTCATTTGCCGTCCAAGTTAGTTGAAAAAAAATTAAAACAAATTTTATTTTTATTTTATATTGATTAAATTTAAATATAATAATTCCAATAAATTGTTGTTTTTAAACTTTTCTTACTGCTTATTTAAATTAAATTGAAAATAAACAAACTTAGTAAATAATAATTTTATATTTATGGAGCTATAATACTTAGAAAATTCCAAATTTTAATGTTATTATTATTGCAAATATGCGCTGTAAAAAGTAGTTTGTATTTGAAAAATTTAACAATAGGTTTAACATTTATTACAGGTACAGTAAATACCTCTGGGCAACGGACAATCCTCGTTACCGGGCAGTTTTCAATGCACCGCCGCTAATAACTACGTTTCTATATGTTTAAATCTCTATACAGCGGGCACTCTGAGCAACGTACA
The DNA here is from genome assembly GCA_030620095.1 of Kuschelorhynchus macadamiae. Classification (NCBI taxonomy): domain Eukaryota; kingdom Metazoa; phylum Arthropoda; class Insecta; order Coleoptera; family Curculionidae; genus Kuschelorhynchus; species Kuschelorhynchus macadamiae. The sequence continues at coordinate 29,142 of JAUTXW010003008.1, forward strand.
CGGACAATCAATTTTAATAAAACATTGAAAAAAATGGAGAGGTAAATGGCTATTCTTATTTGCTTATTTTATTTGTATTACATCAAAATAAGAAAAAACTGTCAATTTAGGTATTTCTGATATTAGACATGCCCTTAGGCAGACACAAAAGACACGACTGGACAAATGAATATTTATTGAGTCTTTTATGTAATAAAATAAATTATTCGGTCGTTAAAACAATTTGGTTTTAAAATTCTGTCTGTGCTATCACCATATCTTCAAAAAAGAGAAAATATCGTAATAATTCAGAACGCTGTGAAGTATAACTTAGTGTTATACTATTAGCTATGTTATACTATGTGTGTGGAAAACTCAAGTCGGTGATATTTTATAAAACAATATACAGGGTTTTTCCTTATAATTTGCCACCCACTTAAATCTTTTATTTCAAAAGATATAAAAAAGTGGTTAATACGAAAGTTGTAGGATTTCATCTAAAGATTTACACCACGCTAAAATCAAAAACAAATGACTATCTGAAAATATAGAAATCACCATGAACTTTGTTATTTTAAATGGAACACCCTGTATATTTTTAAGTAATTCAGTTATACTACGCAAATCAAATAAGAGTAGTGCCTTAACACCGGGAACAAAGTCTCCAGGGGTACGAGTGTCATCTAGAAAGACAGTATCATATATAATAAAAAATTTTGTGGAAAGGAAAAAATTTTCAGAGAGAAAAGAAGATGAAATGCAAATTTAGAGAAAGAGTTTAATATTTTATTTTATTTTGAAGGTAATTTTCTATTTATCTAAGAAACATGAAGTTTAAAATAATTATTATTTAGAAAATTCAAAATAGGATTTTGAAAAAATATGGTTATCATTGCTATAAAATTAGGCCAGTGCCATATTTAACAGAAAATAATATAAATGAACGACTTCAAATCTGTCAAGAAATGCCCAGGAAATTTCGAGAAGATGACCAATTCTTTTAACAAAATTCTGTGGTCTGATGAAGCTACTTTCACTACGGCCAGAATGTTTAAAAGAAAAAACACACATTTTTGGGCATCCCGAAATCAACATGTTGTTGAAGAAAGGAAGAAGCAAGGGCGTAAGTCGTTACACGTGTGGTGCGACATATTAGGAGAGCAAATTATTGCACCAATTATGTTTGAGATAGATTAATTTGGCACCAAGATGGTGCACCGCCTCAAAATCGCTATGGTTTGTGGATCGGGAGGCAAAGCCCAGTCCGGTGGCCGGCCAATAGCCCCGACCTCACACCCCTAGATAATTTTTTGTGGGGATACTTGAAAGATAAAATCTACTTTAATAGGCCTGATAATTTACAAAAATTACGACAAAAAACCTAGTAAGAAATAGTAATTTTAAATACTGAATATCCCTTCTTTGTTAGCAATGCTATTAATAGAATGGGACACGTGTTCCAAAATTGCTTAAATAATAGCGGTGGTCATGTAAATAACTTACAATACAGATTTTATAAATGTTATTGTTATCTTTGTTTATTCACGAGCATTTGTATTTCTGGTTTGTTAATTACATATATTGTATTATATCAAAATAAACTAGTTGTTTTTGATAACTTTTAATATTTAATTTGCTATAAATATATAAATTTAACGTAAAACGTAAATAAAATATATCATTTTTATTCAAAAAGAATAGGTAATTTTGGTTTCATTTGACATTTCATGGCTAGAGTGATTCACGAATCATAATGGCCGAATTGCACCCATGGCCACTCACGGCTATCTAGATCCAATAAAGTAAGTTAAGCACCTCATAATGTGTTACTTTGAAGGTGAATAGCTCAAAAACTACTGTCCTTAATATAGACATGTTATATATTTTTGAAAAGAGGACAACGAAGCGCATCTAAAAATTTACAAATATACAGGGTATTTCATTTAAAATAACAAAGTTCATGGTGATTTCTATGTTTTCCGATAGTCGCTTGTTTTTGATGTAATAACTTTCGTATTAACCACTTTTTTGTATCTTTTGAAATAAAATATTTAAAGGGGTGGCAAATTATAAAAACCATGTACGTGGAACCTGTGCAATCTGAATAAACAGTTTGTTGAATCCGGAAATACTGAACAAAAGTTCGCGAAAACCTAGGATACTGCATTAAACAAAATTGTTTACGATTAATTTTGTAAAGTACAGTCCAAGAATACTCCAATATTCGGTACAATAATAAAAGAAAAGGTAGCAGCAGTTACAAGGAAGCAAGAATTTTAATTCAGTGGAAACAGTACAATATTTTTTAAAATCGATTTGTGATGAAGCAGCGTCTGAAGATTTGGTCCAGGTTTCTGGCTGAAAAAAAGTCAGTTAGCTACAATTATAAGAGGTTATTCCTGGCGATACATATTTAATGCACAAGTTTCGTCCGCATTAAATATGGTGGCAAATCTTCAAAAGAGATACTCGCTATTCTTCTCTGCGCCAATAGGGATGGGGGTTATTAGAAAAAGCAAGAACCCTCCCTGTTTTAGGAGAACAACTGTAGACAATGGAAATATTGACCGACTAGTTAGCTTAATTAGACAGAAAGATGCAAAGGCAACATAGAAAGTTACCTTTGTATTTAGGCAACGCTTCGTCACGTCCAAAACTTCTTCTGAAAACTGTAAAATTAATATTTCTCATTGTCAACCACTGCAACTGCCTCCGTAAAGCTGGTTTCGGCGAATTTAATGGCGAAAATGTTTGCTACGAATCTAAAGATTATATGCCATAGTCAGAACTATATAAATTATGTGAACCCGAGTATATTCTTGAGTTTCAAAATGTACAAAAGCCTCAGAAGTTGTTTGTAAAGTGAAAACCAAAATTGTTAAAAATAAATTTACTGATTTAGGCAAAGACTAAACACGTTTTTTAAAAAAATATACATTCAATACAATATTTTTTTTTTTAAACATTATACTTATATTTTTATTTAATGTAATGTGATTTCTGGATCTGCTTTTGATATATTGAGTAGCAGCGAACATTAACCTTATAGGCAATTTTGTAAGCTCTACAAAACATCATTAGGCATATTATTGTCCTTCAAAATTTATTTTTTAAAAAACAACAGACGTGAACCAAAAGCTAAAGTTGAGGTCGTTTTTATTCAGATTGTATGTACAGTTCTCATTGACTACATTCCTTTAAACTTTTGTCCGGTATTTGTAAAAAAAATTCTGTTCAGGATATGGCTAAAAATACCTATGATAATCTGTTATTCAATTTCTATTATAACTGCAATGTAATGAATATTTTAAAATTATTGTTTTTCCTCATATGGTATGGTTTAGTTTAATTGTAAAATTGTACCTACTGAAAATACGCTTATTCAATTATTATTTGCAATGTGTCTTTAAAATGTTTCTACATTCAGCTATTCCTTTCTTTATTATCAGTCCCAATATCAGCATTATGACCCTTTAGAGTGCTCAGTAAACAAAATATGATTCTTTACAAGCTTTCCTAATTTTTAAATCAATTTAAATATGATCTTGTCAAATATTAATAGTAAATATGAATTAAAAAGAAATTGGTTGATATTATTGAAGATGTTCTTTTAAATTCGAAACGTTCTAACACGATCAAACTAATATTGTAGTAGGATGCAGTGAGCAGTGGAGTTTAGAAAACTGCAATAAAAAATACAGATCCGTATTTAAAAAAGTTGAGCTGATGATGGTCGCCAGCATACGAAACATCGAAATGAAAATCTAACCTTACAGTTTTATAGAAGACAAAAACTTGCAATATACTGTAACATTTATTTTAAATTATTACTTCAAATTAGGCTAGAAAAAATATAAAAACGGAATTATAATTTTTAGTTTCTTTTACGAATATTTTCGGATGTATTCGGAATTAGCATTTAATTCTGCAACGAATTTGTAACGTCCTATATATATATATATATATATATATATATATATATATATATATATATAAAATTATTTTTGTAAGATTTTTAGTTGTAAAGGTTCTATCGAAGACATAAATATGACCTCGAATATGATAAATTATTTCCCCAGAAAAACTGTAGAAACATATAATTATAAAATGGCACTGTATTAGTTTTAATGCCGAGGCGCCACCTACGATTGGGCAGCTGCCTTGGCAACGCTCATCAGGTAGTTTCCTAGGGAATTGCATAATTCCTGTTGATATATGAGATGGGCGAAAATGAGAAAACAGACATTGACACTATTGAGACGCTTATTTGTTTTAACTTACCGGCAGCCCCCGACAATTCCTTTAATTTTTGTACCTATTTAAAATTTACTACCTTGCCCGGTAGACCTTGTTCTGTCTTTTCAGTCAGATGGCGCGATAAGTTTCCAGTGGAACTATAAAAATATAGCGCGCATTCATCACATCGTCCAGAAATATTTTTGAAGAAAAACATATTGGTTTTATAGAAAAAATACGCAATTAAACAATACAAAAATAGTGTGGAAAGGTCTTGGTAACCAGATGATCGTTTAAAAAAAAATCATCTAAATTGGTGCAGTACAACTCTCTCGCGAACTTGCTGAAAAATTGGCTTAGTGTTTTAAATATATAAATTTCTATATATCTATCATCTACAGTAAACCCCTTGTATGTGTTAAAGTACTGTTAGAAATTCACCCTGTCCAACATAGATACTTAGGTAAAAAACCTAATTTAAACTGCATCTAACATTGGCTGGCACATTTGGCTACGTGTAACAATACTTCGAAAAAGTCTCTAAAATTTGCATGGGGCTATTCCTTAAAATTGATTCCCAATTCCCAGTTTTGCCTAAGAATGTGATCAACGATTTCACTTTGAGAACAAAACTTAAACGAGAACAGTGGACCCGTGAAACTTTATGGTCCAAAGCGAAGTAAAACTCGTTTTGGATGGCGAAAGTTTGCAACGAAACATTAACAGGTCCCGCCCGGAAACTTGCACCTTTTTCTTTGCGACTTGAGATTTTATGTTCTTTTCAACTTTATACTGACCGTTTCGAACAACTGCCCGGGATTCGGAAAACACGAAATGAAATATTTTACCAGTTGTAAAGGTTTGGACTTTATGTTTGATTTCGAATTATGTTACAATCGCATTTATAAACTGAAACTGATTTTATAGTATGAACTCATTGTTTTGATAATAGAAAAGACATTTAATATACGACTGCTATGAAAACGTCTAAAAAACATAAAACCAGCAATGTCTGAAAACGACCAATTTAATTTCGCATATAGTGGGAAATCATATCATACAGCTCAAATTGGTTCGTCATTGCTCAGCTCCTATATGCAAAATCAATTTTTAATTTGGGGGAACTCCGGTCCACAAGTTTATATATAAACAGCTAGATTTTTAGGTTAAGGAGGGTTTTAAAAAAAAGTCCTCAGTTTTATATACGAATAGCTTTGGAACAAAATATATAGCCTTCATGTATATAATATAATTCTTTATCTTTGAAAAGCCTGCATTCATCTGAGAAATTAACGCGCAATGTTGCCAAGTGTGTTGAGGAACGCGGTAGACGAGAGTAGCGACCGCAGACTTTCGCTAAAGATAATTTGCGGATATCCCCCGATGTTATGTTTTTCTATGGCGGCTATATTAATCTTTTGTATTAACCCGCTTGTCTTATTTACGTGTGTTAAGTAAGAAGAAATGATTTAACTTCTTTTTGATAACCTAATTTAAAAAAGTGACAATTGCTTTCTGTCTTGTTTCAACAATGTACATTATATATTTATATTTTGTCACCTACCAACACGCTTTATTAACGAAGATAGGGAAAAAGTGTATATATAAAAGCTTTAGGGTTTCTTTTCAACCACCAGAATCAGTCATGATAGAAACAAACGAGTATCGCATGCCTAGCCTATTTATACACCCTAAAAAATATAACGAAATACGTTTTTTTTTAAATGGAACACCCTGTATTTTTATGAATGAATGTTGTTTTTTTTTTATTTCAAAAATATATAGTTTGACTACTTTGGCGCAACCTGTTTTTCAATTATTTTGGTTCAACTGTAACAAGTTTTAAGTTATATTATAATATGGCAAGCAAAGTTGCAGTTAAACTATAATAATTAATAAACGCTTTGCGCCAATATAATCAAATTATATATTTTTCAAATCAGTAGAGAATGGCTTTGAATATATATATATATATATATATATATATATATATATATGTATATTAGCAGAAATATTAATTTCTGCAGGTGCAAAACGGCCTAAAAGAAGAATTGCTTTCGATTATGTCACAGGGTACCCTCCTGCGATCATGATTTCTGGGCCTCTACCCTCATCAGGCAGGCTTGTACCCAGGGAGATCTGAAATAACCAAGTGTCCTTAGTGTACCGAACCTTAAAGTAAGGCCTAAGATATATATAAAAATTTTATTTTGTGCTTCTTTTTCTAATGTAAATTGAAGTTTTGGGTGGTAACTATTAAAAATACTTAAAATATCTTGGCATTTGTTTTTTGGGATCGTTGTTAGGCAATCATCAACGTATCTAAAGAAAAAAGGTACATGAAAGTCGATGTTTTTAAGAATTGTTTCCTCAAGGTCTTACAGGACTAATTTGGTAATCACGCTGGAAATTGATGCTCCCATAGCACAACCATAAACTTGTTTGTAGATTTATCATTCTAAAAAATTGTGAAATTCAGTGTGAGTTCAATTGCGGCTAACAATTCGTGAATTGGAATGTTGTGTTGCATGAGAGTAAAAAGTGGAAAAATATTTATTTTTAAAGTAAGCTGGCACATTTTCCTGCAAGACACTCTCTAGTTTTTGTATAATGTACCTAAACAGCTATTTAAAGATTTTATCGAAAATAAAAATTTTTCGTCACTTTTTGAGACCTCCCGAATTTTCGCATTATAATTAGCTTTCTTAAAATTATAATATTTTGCCCGATTATATTTCAGTGGCTTATGAAAATTAATATTAAAAAAAAACTCGATGCAGAGATGAGCAAGACGGCCCGAACAATAACCAACTCCAATATAAAATTAAATCTAATAACTTATTATTTTAATTAAAAACAGAGTCAAATTGTAATACATTAAGATACGAGAGAATGTCAAACTGTGACTTGTACTTCAGAGAATCCAGATATTTACTGTTGTCGTCAGCCTGCACCCATTGTGTGGATGAAACATTGAAATTACTACAAAAACAGTATGTGATTTTCCTCTATGTTCAGACTAGTGAGTTTTGACAAAAAAATTACTCGAGCACTGGTGTTACTGTTACACATCAAACAAGTAATATTTTGTTATCTCCAATTTGATACAACCTCGGCATCACTTAGATATTCTTGAATTAATTGAATACCGATTTTTTGTCTCACCCCGGGCAGAATGCGACAGGCTCGCGATCTCGACGAAATATGGAATACTGATTTAAGGCCGCTTACTAGCAGTCAGAAATAATACTTTAGAGTGGAGATTCACCAAACATTTTTTAGTTATATTTTCTGGGGTATCAGAATATCGAGGTTATTTACAAAGATGGTTTTGTTTAAAGTCGTTTAGTTTTGTCCTTAAAAACCGCGTATTTTGGTACACACCGTTAAAAGCCAACGAGAATAATAAACATTCTGCTACATTACTATAAAAATACGATACTATTGAAATGTATGTATATATATATATATATATATATATATATATATATATATATATATATATATATATATATATATATATATATATATATATATATATATATGTAAATATATATATATATATATATATATATATATATATATATATATATATATATATATATATATATATATATATATATATATATATATATATATATATATATATATATATATATATATATATATATATATATATATATATATATATATATATATATATATATATATATATATATATATATATATATATATATATATATATATATATATATATATATATATATATATATATATATATATATATTCTTCATTTAATATAATAATAATTACGCTAAACATAGACAGTTTATTTTATTTTTGATACAAAAATTTGTTTATAAACCTAAATAAAGTTGTAACTTAATACAAAATATGTAAAAATTCTAATATATAGTATGTCCAGTCAGAAAATCAAAACTTTTTCAACCTTCTTTGATTATGTAATGTTCAAATTTTTTCAATTCTTTGTTATACAGGGTAGCCCACCGAAAAGGTCGCGCCTCTCTCCAAGACTCTTCTGGTATATTTTGTATAATACAGGGTGGTCCAAAAAGAAGATATTGCGTTAAACTTTGGATTTTTAAATTTTTAAATGAAAATGTCCAAATTTTATTTAATTTTTTGATGATACATGAAGTTCTAATCAAATTGTGTATAATAAAATTTATATCTATCTTTGACCGTTTTGAAGCGTTTTGGGTTTGTAATTCCAATAACTCAATTTAATACCGATAATGGATTAGACGGTAAATACTACTAACCATGGATATCAGTAACAATATTTTGCAGTCACTGTCAAAGTGCGTCATAGAATGTTGGCTTGTTTCTTGATTTTAAATCGTTCGGTTAGTTGCGATAATTATTATTAACCATAGTTTACTAGATTCAAGAAAGAATAGAAATTACAAAACTCTATTACCAAAATGGGAGTTCTGCAAGGGCTACTGCCCAGTTCTTTAATGAGTTACGTCCAGAAAAAATGTTTACGATTACGTAGCACTTGACAATACCCAAAGCACTCGTCAACTGGTTGTTTCTTCAGGAGTTACACGTACAACTATACAAAGAATTTGGAAAGATCATAGATTTCACCCGTACAAAATAAAAGTTGTTTACGAACTTAATGAAGATGCTTATGATAGGAAATTGAAGTTCTTCGACGAAATGAGATAATGTTTAATCAACAACCCAAATCTGTTATTTAATATTTGTCTTTCGGATGAGTGTACGTTTTATTTACACGCTGCTGTAAATAGTCATAATTGCCGCTACTTGAGTGACTCAAATTTGTTTAGAGAGGTACCCTTGCACACTTCCTGAAAAAATAAACGTTTGGGCCGGTATATTCGGAAATAATTTTGGAAGACCTGTTTTTATTCCTGGAAAATTAACGGGCGAGGTGTACTTGGACATGTTATAAAACACCATAGAGCCACTAATTACGGAAGTAATAGAAAAATGAGGATAATTATAATGAAAATGATCTTCACTTCCAACAATATGGTGCACCATAGTACTTTGTAGCTCCAGTGCGACAGTTTTTGGATATCCACTTTCCTAATCACTGGATTGGCAGACGAGGTCCAATTGAGTGGCCGCCGAGGTGCCCGGACTTTACTTTCTTTGGGGACATTTGAAAAGTTTTTAGTACGAAGTCAGATTCAACCGAAGATCTTCGGCACCGGATTACGGCTGAATGTAGAAGAATAACTCCAAACATACTTGAAAATGTTCGAAATAGATTTGAAAATAATCTTTATTACTGCATGGAGTAATAAGAGCTGAAATACCAGTTTTAGCTCTTATTACCACATTGATGAGTACCTTTTTGTAGAAAAAGAATTTTCTCTCTACTTTTACTGTGTGTATCATAGTTTATAATTAGTTGTAAGTAGTTTCTGATTTTTCTAACAGTAGGGGATTTGTTTTCAATTTTGCAGTAAAACTTTGTTACTAAAACCATTGATTATTATTTTTTACTATCGAATCCATTATTAGTATTAAATTAAATTATTACAATTACAAACCCAAATAGCTTAAAAACGATTGAAGAAAACGTATAAACGGTATTATACACAATTTGATTAGAACTTCATGTAGAATCAGAAAATGAAATAAAATCTGGGCGTTTCCATTTAAAAATCAAAATGTGACGCAATATCTTCTTTTTGGATCACTCTGTATTATATAGCTATAGTAAAAAAGATGCCTCCTTGGAAGTTAAAACTGACCTGTCCAAGTGTTTTTCATAAAATATACTAGGAAAGTCAACTATATTGCTTTCCTTTAAAATTTCTTTTGTGATTTTAGAAATAACTATTTTTCCTAATTTATTAAGAATTTTGATTTAAACATGATCTCAACTCTAAAACTATTCTTAACTAATCCTTTGTTAGAAACAAAATATATAATGACAACCGCTACTTTTGCACATTTAATTACCCGCAGTGTTTTGAGTAATTTGCTGTGACAATGACAACTTAAATTTTAGTTACCTTTATTATTAACAACTAAAAAGCCATTATATTACAAAAGTGTTGTACAAAATGCGATTTTAGGCGCGTGCGTTTCTTGCTCGACATATGTAATATAACTCAGTTGCCTAATAAATAACCATTTAATTTGAATTAATTATAAATAATAAAATATTTACTCACTAAATATATGTTTCTTAGTTACATTTAAAAGTAAATGTACTTTAACTCGTACCCCTATTTAAAATGAAACTCAAATCATAAAACAGCATATATTTTAATCAGAGCGGGCATTTCTCTGTTATTACAAAAAGAACATATCCAGATTTTCCATTATTTGAACATGCATTTTGATTCGTTCGAAAATTGCAATAAATGAAAAAGGTTATTTGGTGGGAGTGATTTTTTATAATGATGAACATTTCGCATAAAAGGGAACAGATGTTTTTGATTCTTAGAAAATGTTCTACACAAGCATTTGAAGTAGTAAACATATAACTTTATTTTAATAATCTAATCGACGAAAAAATGCAGATTAATTTAACTGCATGGTATTTTTTTTAATGCTCAATATTATTCTAACACCTATCTAAACGACATGTATTTCGTTAAAGTTTTATTGCTTTAGGGAAACGAGTAAATTTTATGGCTAGACCATTTTGTAACTGTTGGATCTCTGGTTATAAAATCCTATATAAAAATTTAAATATATAATAAATAAAAATATGATAATAATATCTCACTAGAAAGTTTGATGACATTCATGTATTTACAATCCACAAAACCAACTTCTGGATAAATATTGTGATTCAATAATGCAATAACATTATTTCTCTCAACCAAAGTCAGGAATTAACAGTGTACTTCAATGCCGGTCGTGGTATTAACCAGCGGAATTGTTTCTGTGGTTCCATTTTTTGTCTTTGCCCTACACGAAGCTCGCTAGTCTATGGCGGCTTGATGAGCTCTAAAAAGCCCGAAATCGCAATCTCGTTTGACTGAAATGGATCACTGCGCCTGTGGCACTGATGCCCTGCAGTGCCGCAGGCAGATAGGCATCATTGTATCCTTGTTGTGACGTTGGTGTAACGTGGAATCAAAAATGCAACAATAAATATTGTGATTATTTATTAGACATATATAGAAGAAGATACTTTGTTTCCCCCTTCTTCATTGTATTCTATGCATCTTTCTATATATGTTTTTCTTCAAAACTTAAAAAATATTAAATTGATACATATGTTAAGATACAAAGTTTACGTATTCCTTTGAAAATTAAAGATAAAACTGTAAAAGCGAAACTGGAATCACTTCAAAAAACGTGTTCATAACTATAATTTAAGTAAAATAAGATCATTAAATTATGTAAAATGAACATCATATTTATTTTGTATGACATATGTACCTATAATTATTTTTTAAATTTGTCTATTATTCATAAAATGTTCTTCTAAACCCAAGGTATGTGATAAATTAAAAAGTAAAGTACCTAATTAAATACATTCTGCATAGCAATATAGTTTGCGCCCAGAACATCTATAGCATTATAGTTTCTCATAACTAATTACGAGTAATTTACCTCTAAAACTAATTCTCTTAGTAGCATCGCGCCCAGTTTACTTCCGTCCGCAATTACAGAGCCGATGACAAGAATAAAGAGTTAACTAACCATTTAAACTTTGTGTCAAAAATAATTAATTATGGAAGGTATTTTTCTCTATTCATACAGATTGATACCAGTATAAGTGCAGCTGCAATCTATATATATATATATATATATATATATATATATATATATATATATATATATATATATTTAAAACACTAAGCCAGATTTTTCAGCAAGTTCGTGAATGAGTTGTACTGCACCAATTTATATGATTTTTTTTTGAGATGATCTTCTGGTTATCGAAACCTCTCAACACTATTTTTTTGTATTGATTTATTGCGTATTTTGTCTATAAAACCAATATGTTTGTCTTCAATAACATTTCCGGACAATGTGGTGAATGCGTCCCACATTCTTATAATTCCGCTGGAAACTCATCGCGCCATCTAAAGGAAAAAGCCGAACAAGGTCTACCGGGCCAGCTAGTATTTGTTCAAATCGATAAAATATCTTATTTTTTAAAGTACGTTTTTGTAATATAACATACTAGTTCAATTTTTCAATAAAATATATACTGTGATTCGATCTACTGCATCCTAGATTCTAACCCGCCCCTGACAATCTTCAAGTTCTGCAGTAGCTTAAACTGTTTAAAATACATATGTATATTGGGTGATTTATTAATGTCCACATTTCCAATAACTTCTTTGATAGAATATGCCTTAGAACAAATAGAATAGTTAAATTCAGACTTTGTGATAATACCCGAAGCTAAACGAGAATAGAAATAGAGGTATTAAAGGTCTTACAAAAAACCAATTTATATTATTAAATAAAACACCATGTGTAATTTTGTGGTTTTAGTGTGTCAAATTTTAAAAATATCGGAAATGAATACGCGAATATTGGCCTTTTGGGCATTTTGAAACAACGTACAGAGATAGAGACAAATAGATTGTATTTTTTAATACCGATCACATGGGGCCTTCGGCTAGGTACCACCCTATAGGAAGTATCGGATATGCTCTAAAAGTTGGAATAGGAAAGTGTCATTAATTTTCCCAATCACTATCAATTTTCTTTTTGTATCGCCACATAATGGCCAAAATTCTTTGTTTCTCCAATTTTTATTTAGCAGAAATTATGACATGAATACCCTTAGGCATAAAGTATGCTAGATAAAATATTTTCACAATTCTCAAAATGTAAAAATATACAGGGTGCCCTACTAAAACAAAAATAAATATTGTTTTGCTACATTTCTTCGCAACGGCCTGTAGTGTTTTCAAACGTGCAATTTATTGTCGTTCTTACAAATTTTCTATTTAACAAGTTGTTATAGGTCTTATAACAAGGGTACCCTTTGGACGACCCGTATGAACTAGCTCAACAGAAACATACAAATTCTCCTCTAGATAACTTTTTTGCCATGTTTACTGTAATTTTATGCGACATGGGTCGAGAAACGGCACCATATTATTTTATTTCAATTTTGTTTCCGCGAAATAAAAATGCAGAGAGAACTCTACGTTTTCGTTGTTATTGCTGCCTAATGCGGTTTTTCAAATAGAATTTTTAATGAACCAACGATACAGAGTCCATATAATTCACGTAACTTCTGCATCAAATTAAATATAGTGTTCCTTCTTAACTTGTAAATTTTGTATAAAATTAATAATTTTAAATACTTTTTAATAGTGGATGAGATTTATTTCTTAAGACGTGTACCATCTCCATGCCCACAATTCAAGTAGTAGAAATATGGTGTACACCTCCCTCTCAAATACTCGTAAATACTTATTATATATTTTTAATATGCTCTACTTTCTTTAAATACCTTTCAATACATTTAACTGTTTCCAATATATTTTTAATTCCTTTAAATATTCTCAAGAATTAATTTTTGCCTCTTCGGAACTAGATGCAGAAAGCACTTGTTTTTTTTGTAGGGGATCAGAGAGTACCCTAATCTCGGAGAAATACTCTTTGGAATAGAGAAGCCAGTTATTTTCTTTGCAGGGAATACCTCTAAAATTCTCGGTAGAAGTAATAGATAATTACTTATCTTTAATATAATCATCTTTTTTGTGAACGGGGGCAATAATTATTAAAACAGATATAGAGATAGATAAGAACAAGGGATGGTGCTAATAAGTTTACTAATCCTGCTGCCTTTTTTATTAAACGTTGGGTATCAAAAAAAACTAATTTTTATAAAAATTTTTTTCTTAGAAGAAAAGATCAACTTATTTGGGAATCTCATGCACACGCTTTCACACGTTAATATATAAAATAAATATTTATTCGTTGAAAACAAAAAGCCTTTTTTCTGACAAACACATAAGCACATAAAGAAGTATGTAGTAAACCAAATAAAAAAAACATAGGCAAAATTAAATAACAATACGTTTCATTTTTTATCTCTATAAAAATAGAGAGCTGGTTATTGTATATTATTTGCTATTTCTTAAAAAACTACAAAAAGTTTTTTATTAACCGAAAAAAATTGAATTATAAAAAAAAGAAATCATTAGAAATATTGTATATTATGATGTAACTTGTCGGATGTTTTTAAAAAGGGGCACGCATGTTAAAAATCACGAATTGTCCTCCTGAATAGAGGACGACGAATGGTTAATTTTATAATTATAATATAGCAGGGAAAATAATATTGAGGTGTAATGGGCATAGATTATTAATATTTTATAAGGATTTGAAATATTCTGAAAATCATTTTAGGAACGCTTAAGCCAACATTCCTAGTAAGTTGAGGAAAAAATGTAGTTAAGTAGATATCTTAATGCCATAAAATTGTGAAATCATTGGCGTAGACACTTGATATATTTTAGGGGAACTAAATTTGTATAAACAATTTTTATAGAAGACATAAACTAATTTTAATCAAATCTATGCATATTATAAACATACCCATAGACCCCTATATCTGTCTCCGGCTATAAACGAGATGTAATGAGGATGCTTTCGTCGATATCTTTTAAAAATTAATATTTAAAAATCTATTTCTGGATTTTTTCGAAATTTCTATTTTAGAAGGAAATGGGGGGTGTCAGATATTTGCAATTATTACGAACTAAAATTGTTCCAGCTTTAGAGCAATAATTGTTTCCAAATACTCATAAGTTTACTTTTTTACTACAATAAAATACTTTTATGAATTTATACCAAAAATGTTTTTTAAATCATAATGCAGTACCAAATAAATACATCTGGTTGCAACAGGATGGTCCACCCCTTCTACGGTCGGAAATACCTACAACGTGTTTTTGGAAAGATAGATAGAAGGGACAGTATTGAATGGCCAGATTGGTCCCCAGACTTAACGCCCCACGATTACTTTCTGAGGGAAATGTACACGAAAGAAAACAGACAAATATAGATAAAGGTTCATTAAGCATAGTTACATTTTTTAATTATTTGAAGTGCGTATAGTCAAAAAGTAGTGCCATATTATTTAAAGAACGACGGGACACCACTGGTTTAAAGAGATATCTTGGCCGACTTTCCTAAAAGAATTGACTCCGCCCGGTTTTCTTTCGTGTCCGGCACTTTACCTTGACAACGTGTTTTTTGGAAGATAGATAGGGGGAAGGGATAGTATTGAATAGCCAGATTGGTCCCCAGAGTTGACGCCCCATGACTACTTTTTGACGGGACAGCGCAAAAAAGTTAATTCAAAATTAAGCCGTTAAACCTGGAGGATCTGAGACGAATGAAAACGAATGTAGAAATATCGAACAGACTAGCAGCATTCTTAACATTTTGAATGACTTTCCTCAATATTTAGTTCAGTGTCAAGAAGGAAATTGACAACACGTTAAGCACTTGATATGAATTTTTCAAATTGAACTTTCTTTAGTATTCAGTATTTTCATTAGGTATTTAAAAAAACCGTTGACTTTAGGAACTAAATGTATGTTGCTGAATTTTGTCGAAATTTTGCACACAGTAGACTTTGCTATTATATTTTGATTAGGATAGTATCGTTAAATGACTACTTTACAGCAACAATATATCGGAGATCAAAATAGCTGAATTTTATTTATTTTATTTCCATAATCAACAATATGTAAGGTAAAAGTCTCAGTTGTCTCAGGTTTTATATTTATTTTTTTATATTTTTATTATTTACATAATAAACTTAAGAGGTATGTAATCTTCCTAAAATTTTGGGAATTCCATCATAAAATAATCTGCGGTCCCCATAACCCAGTACTATAAGAATTTCGCTTAAGGGGGAACTGCACGCAATATTATCTCCCATTTACAAACTTTCCGACCTTATTATTGGGCGAGTGTTGCCATCATAACTGATGCTACATCGGTTTGTTGAAATACAGTGTAGCTGTGGTTTTCACTCCAAACTCTCCGATCGTTGTAAAGACCACTCACACCTACAAGGGGTTCGCAGTCGCCAACATTTTCCGTGTAGTGTTAAATTGATGTTACGACGAGACACCACAATTCAACTGTTACGACATGCAAAACTTATGCGCAAAGACATTACCTTCCACCGGTTTACAACTTGTATTAGGCTCGGCGACTATACCTCTATAACAGTCGCACTTACGTATAGAGTGTAAACCTAGCTTGCCGTTCCAAGAGCTTCACGATATTCGGCAATAAAAATGCGCAAATCGGGACTTCTTTATCCCATCGTTTCAGTCGTCATCCATCAAGAACGCAACACCATCCCCTGTTAAGAGAATACCTCTATAACACTCGCAGTGACGTATAAAGTGTACCATCAACAATGGCTGGCAATGTATTACAACTCCGATGTGCACGAGGAACAGTTTTCTTGGTCGAATATCTCTTCAAGGAAGATTTTTGACATCGACAATTTCGGCGAAACTGAGTACTCATTATTGGGCCATCATGACTGATGCTACATCGGTTTTGGCAATGCGTCAGCTCCTCTCTTTAGAAGTGGGAGTTGTGTTTATAAATTTTAGAGAGTTTGAAGTGTGAAAACCAAAACTACACTGCAATTTAACGTTACATTAATTGCTTTGCACCAAATCAGGCTTTTTCTCCAAAGAGAAAAGGAACTCTATTCCTCGAGGTTCCTTATGTTTCGCGGGCTAAACAGTTATAATTCCCTTTCTGTCTTGTATGCAAAGATATTGCTCTCCGGCGACAGTGGTTTGCATGGTGCTACGCTGGTTAACCGTCCACCACCAAAGGATGAAAGGATGATGGTATGCCCAAAGATTTCCCCTCTTTGCACATCCCGAAATGGGTTTCGGGAAGGAAAGGCGTACACTTATATAATTTCATATTCACAATAATTACCCTACCACATTTACAACTTTAGAAAAACCCTGTATTCAGGGGTGATTCACTTAAAATTCCGAACGAAGTTTTCTCGAGAATTAAATGTAAAAAAGACTCAATAAAAAAATTAAACAACTTTAAAAATCCCAAATTTTGAAAATACTTTTATTTAAAAAAATATTATTGACATCAACTTGAATATTAGAGGTAGTGGTTACTGAGATGTTCAAGCTATCTTACTTAAACTTTAAATACTGATTTCTCAAGAAATATTGGAGATTTTAAAATTTAGTAAGAAGGAGTTAAGCAAAGCCACTGCAAATTTTAAACTTGGTAGAATTTTTAAACTTTCGTCTATTTCTAAGAGATTTTTTGCTATTTGCACCAATGTAACTACTGAATTGGTTTTTAAAATATAGGAGTCACGTAGTAGAATAACGATTTTTTTAAACT
The DNA here is from genome assembly GCA_030620095.1 of Kuschelorhynchus macadamiae. Lineage (NCBI taxonomy): Eukaryota > Metazoa > Arthropoda > Insecta > Coleoptera > Curculionidae > Kuschelorhynchus > Kuschelorhynchus macadamiae. The sequence goes on from JAUTXW010003008.1 coordinate 46,710, forward strand.
GTTTTTGTTGAGGATAATAAATTTTCTTTAATAAAAAAAATTGATCCTTGAATATATTAAAAATATCTATGAATATTAAAAATATTTATAGATTAAAAATAGAAAAATAATGTTCCATTAAAAAAAATTATTCTACTACAAAGCCCGCTGTTTCTCAGAAACTAATTATAGCAAACAGTTTGGTGCAAATAACAAAAAAGTCGTACAAATAGACATACATTTGAAATTTAAACTTTTAAGTGTTTGCAATTGTTTTGTTTTTCTTTCTAGGCGTAAGCAGTATAGTAATCAAGGTGATGCATATATGAAAATGTCTTGTAAATGGATATATTTTTTAAATCTGAGACTTTTAACGTTTTGACAACCGTTTCGTTTTTTCTTATTTTCTTGACGACTACATTGGTGATGACTTCCTTTTTATTTTATCCTTAAATAAATACATTTCACCATACCAATTAATAACATTTTATCACGTTTAGAGTTGTAAGTGAAACACCCTGTATACTATGATAGGGAGTGTCCAGGTTAGTGCTTTGATTCACTCTCATAACAATTTCTACACACTCCGTACTGACTACCGGGGTGTCCCACTCGGTGATTGTATACATTGGCGCATTTGGGAGGCAACGAGGCCGAAGGTCCCGATGTCATACATCGGGAGCTGTTTTCGAAATTTCTTGAAGGGTCTTTCAACCTTGTGAACAAAAATTTAACTTCCTGCCAAAGGATAAGAGCAACTGCCTTCTTTCAAATATTCCGGTTTCCCCAGAAACTTCTGAGAACATTGAGAGACTTTAAGGAAAACTAGCTGGCTAGGCAGTTCGAATTTTTATGAAAAAAATCAAATCTAGAATTATAAAATAGAAGTAGGTTTGTCAATTTTTGACCATTTTTTGACCACTTTTTGACACAAATGCCGTCGCCTATAATTTTTTTTGTATGTACCGCCTTGCATTGATCCTTTGTTCACATAACTGCAAAATTGAACCCTTTTTTAACCGAAATGGTAGTTTAAATTGCCTATATATAGCAGAATTTTTTTAAGGTCGGACATAAAACTTCCTTTTTTCTAATACTAAACTTCATTTTACTTTGAACGTCACTAGACCTTGTCACTGATTTTTCATTTTTTGCGTCCAGTTCTCCCTTAACGAATCCATTATTTTAAATCTCATGTTGACAAAACTCAACCAGTATTTATTTTAGTGGTTTCAGGTTAGCCAATCTATTAACATTAATATATTTTTTTAAATGATCCCTTACTCAAAAATCGTTGAATTTAGGAATTGAATGCATCTTAGGACACATCTTTAGAATAAATAGAATTGGAAAATATAATAAAATACACAGTATTCTACTAAAAAAAATTATATCATTACTACTGAAAAACAGTAAATTTAACCAAATTTAATTAAAATTTGATAAGCGATTCTCGAGATATTTGGTGGTTTCTAGACTTTTATTATACACTGTACAAAATGTATCTAAGAAAGAGGGCTTGAGTTCAACAAGCATAGTGTCCCTGACCATCAGTGACGGTGAGAGTGTTAAATTTGAATGTTTTTGTTTCAGGCGTTAGTAGTATGAAACATCTTCCGCAAAATGATTTTTTAAATGTATCTGTAGCTATATAAATAAAAAAAAAGAAATGCTTCTTTCAGAAAAAAAAATCTCAATACATCGGTTTTTTAACCCAACTGCTATTTTTTAAAATAACTATATAAAAAACTTTTTTGTGCAAAATGTCCCAAAAATTAACAAATCAAACCTCTTTTTAAAACGTGTATCCCCATATGTTTTTTTTACTTTAATATACCTATCGAAATTTGCAAAATATAAATTTTGTTTAAATATATAGGGTGTAAAAATTCGAGATATTTAGGACTATAATCCATTCATAGAAAAAAATAACATTTTTACTCCTTGTCTCTCAAAAAACACGGTTTGCGCACTTTTGTTTATATACCATTTTTATATTTTTTTTGAGATATATTACTTCCCAGAGGTTTAGACGCCAATTAATCAGTATAGGTTTTTTTGACAAAGGAGAACCATAACTTTTTAAATACCCCATATAATTAAACAGAATTTATATTTTTATGATTTGCAAAACTCGATTTGTTTATCCAAATTTAAAGAAACATATGGTCTTCAAATTTTAAAGAAGCATTCTCTGTGATGTTAATTTTTGAGACAACTTGAACAATAAAAAATTTTGGAAAAGCTCAATATACAAGAAACTGCTTTAAAAACTGATTTTGTGAATTCTAAAAATGGTGGGCGAGTAAAAACCGACGTATTTATATATTCGGCTCCGAGTGAAACACCTCATATTTTTTATTAATATAGCTAGAGTAAAAATAAAAAAAAGGTTTTAGAAAAAATGTTCCATATTACTAAAATCTGAATCAAAAACATTTAAATTTAAATTGGTATCTGTTCAACATTGCGTTAGAAATGTAGTCTAATAAATTGAAGTTACCCTATGACGCACTAATCTAAAACTAATTTCTGGACTGACACCCTGTGCAATTCATGAAGAACGTAGGCTAGAAAAATCAAAGATCAATTAAACTATATTTAAAGCTGCGTATTAGGTAGATGAGTTGAGAGCTAGAAGGTATGAAAAACCTAATATTTCCAAAAATGTAATAATTTAAATTCAAAATATCGAAAATTCTGCCAAACTATTTTTAGGATTATATTCTTATGCATTGTTGGATTTTTTAAAAATTTTCTATACAGTGGGGCTCTTTAAGATCCCTCTCCCTACACACTTGTAGAAAAATGAATATCATCATAATCAGATATTTGAGGAGCGAAAAAGGAAAAATAAATAAAAAAAGACGTACGAATAAGTAGAATTTTTTTTATTTCACTAACAAATAAGAAAGCAGTAAAAACTAAGCTAAAAAAAACACACGTAAAATTAACTACTAATCTGTCGCATTTTTTAACTTAAGCCTCTTCAAAAATAGCAGGTGGGATATTTTTTAATGTTATTCCTTTAAAAACCATATTTAAATACATACTAAACAATACTATAATGTTTTGTTTATGTTTCCTTTAAGAATAAAAAAAATAACATGAGTCACAAGCTGCCCTACAGAATATTGAAGAACTATACGCTAATTCCCAATTCTGCAATGTCCGAAAGATTTTCTATAAAACCAGTTGCAAACGCCATTGCTAGCCAGTCAGCTGAAGTTATAGAAGTCGTTAAAAGTAATTAAATTATTTTCAAGAATTATGTTTGTTGTTTTTCGCTCCTTTAAGAATTAAAATTCTTCCTAAAGAGATTTTTGCTCAGTCAAAAAAAAACTCGCCACATATAGAAAATAAATAACGTTCGAAATAGAATACCAATATAAAATAAAACAGTACAAAAAATTTGTAACTGCACACTCACCCACATACTCAGCTTTCATGTTACAAGTATGTTAAAAAACGACGAGTAAATGACTTGCCTTTCCATCACTAACATGAGTTAGCCTTAACTCCAGTAAAGGCCTGCTCAGCTTTTCAGTTTTTAGCTTACCTGTTAAATTAAAATGTAGATCATGAAGCACTTCTAAAGAATTCGCAAAAAAATAGTGTTTTCGTGCTTCCGGAGAAACAGGGAAGCACACGAATACGGTTTACCTTTACCTTTACTACGTTTAGAAATTAACACTGCCAGTAATATATTTGGCGTTTGCTTCTAGAAGAGTGTACCTTTTTTATCTTCAATTATTATAAACTATATTTAACGTCTACTTTGTTTGACAAAAAACACACCGCTCTGCTCAAAAGGTGGCAGAGCAAAAGAGAATAAATATAAAAATATATTGCTTATTTCTGCCATTTTTTTTCTCAAATTTAATAATCAATACTTCTGTATTGTTTATTAATTATAAATATTTGCAGGAGAAATATTTAAACATTTAGAAAGGTAGCAAGTATAACAAGGTTATCATAGGTGATGAATTAAGGTACACTAACGAGCGAGAAGGTGGCAGCAGAAGATTATAATTATTATTAATATATTTTGTTTATTTCCAAATAATTTTTTATTTTTCTAGTCGTACATTAGATTTCTTCATTTCATTTTTAACATTTTTTTTTAAACCCCACATTTTTAAATACGTATCTCTTATCACTAGTATGACATGTATTTTTTTCCCTCACAGTTTATGTTGATTTTTCTTATTTCGTAATACCTTAAGACTGATGCCACTCTATTACAAATATTGTCAAAACCATCATGCAGAAAACCTATATGCACCATTGTGCAACTGAAGTGTAACTTTTTTTAATTTAACCTAAATTTAAATGGCTATAACTTGTAGACAAAATGGTTTGTTTACAAACGGTTTCTTACATTTTTACATATATATATATATATATATATATATATATATATATATATATATATATATATATATATATATTTATATATATGGTGAGGCATCTCCATCATTATTTTACAAGTTTCTAAGTGGGAGAAAGGTATTCATTGAATGGGAGCGATATCCTATTTTTGAGGATGTCTTCATACAGAGGTGCTTTAACTGTCAAGGGCACTATAACAAAGGTGACAGGTGTCCGAGTACAAACCCGATATGCGAACATTGTGCAGAAGACCATCGTTTTTCTGAATGTCCAAAGATCTATAAAAAATGCATTATCTGTAAGCTGGCAAATGATAAATGCAAGTCAAATCATGACATACAACGTATGGCTAACGATCCTGAATGCCCAACTCATAAATATCACATAGGTACAAGTTTTAAGAAGTGAGAGAGACTATGGTAGCTATAGCAATAAACCTTGCTGAAACTTCAGATACGAGGCGCATAAAAATAGATATTTAAATGTTCTGTTACAACACATACATATATACATGCAATATATAAAATAAAAATAATTTCAGATCAACCAGCAGCAAAGCAACCCTTAAAACAAACATAACACAAAAATGTTAACAAAACATAAGCCTACAAAATGTAAGAAACCGTTTGTAAAAAAACCATTTTGTTTACAAGTTAGCTATTTAAATTTAGGTTAAGTTTTAAAAAGTTGCACTTCAGTTGCAAAATGGTGCATATACGTTTTCTGCATGATGGTTTTGGCAATATTTGTAATAGAGTGGCATTAGTCTTAAGGTATCACGAAATATGAAAAATTAACATAAACTGTGAGGGAAAAAAATACATTGGGTTTGAAATGTAAAAAATGTTAAAAAAGAAATGAAGAAATCTAATGTACGACTAGAAAAATAAAAAATTATTTGGAAATAAACAATATATATATATATATATATATATATATATATATATATATATATATATATATATATATATATATATATATATATATATATATATATATATATATATATATATATATATATATATATATATATATATATATAATATATATATATATATATATATATATATATATATATATATATATATATATATATATATATATATATATATATATATATATATATATATATATATATATATATATATATATATATATATATATATATATATATATATATATATATATATTTATCGAGATCCCAATGAGCATGAACATCGAGTTCACAACAACCTGTATAAAGTTTATGTTATTTATATATTTTTTATACAACCGGTATCGATATGATAAATAAATTTTAAATTAAAAAAAAACATAACTGAGTTTCAAATTCTCTATATCTAAATGCAAATAATTTTTTAATGATTTCGTATTTTTTGGTAGGTGTAATTATGTCGTCATTAGGTATATGAAAACCTTTATTAATTTCATGTAATAAAGAAAATTTAACCTAACTTTTATTGCAGAATTCAAATGTACAATAAAATACCGTGTAATCCACATATAATTGTAGCTCTATCTCAACTGCATATATCCTGCAAGTATCGTTCAGTAGTTAGAGATGGACGTGTAAGTTGTGCCCCACCCTGTATAAAGATTTAAGTGATTATATATTTTTTTGGACACTCGGTATGAGTAAGTTTTCGTAACTTACTAACAAAGAAGAAAACATACCCAATTAGGCATAACTTTAATTAAAAGTGACTAGAATTAGTAATTTAAAAGAAAGTAGATTTTATGTTAAAAAAAAAAGTGTAAATAATAAACAAAACTACTCAGTCTGCGGGTAATAATTCTATGAAATTTAAAAACCGTCCCGAGGTTTGAAGTCACTTTTTTCAAAAATAATAAGAAAAAGTAAAAATATCCCTTACAAAATTCAGGAGACAAATTATAATTTAAGAAAACCAGAAAGATGTATAACGGTCTGAAAAAATTAATAAGTACGTTCCTAAAGTAAAATTAAGATTCGGAAAAACAAAGTTGTATTTACTTTTTGTCAAAAATCCTTGGAGAAGCAAAAACAATTAAAGGAATAGGCTTTTTGAAAAGATTGTTTAATTTAAAGAGACAAATGTTTAATAAATGCGTATTATAAGAAAACAATTAATTAAAAAAGAAACAAATCAGATATCAAAATTTTGAGAAATCAGTTGTTACCTAAAAACTCATTTATTAAGTACATTCATATAAAATCAAAATAATTTCAGATTTGCAAATTTTCGCTCTTGACAAAGTTCATGTAAAAAAACTACTTTTGTCTTATTCCTGGTTTATATCAGACCAATGAACAAAATGCGAGTAGTTTAGGATAAACCCAACCCAACTTTCTTATACTTTCCCATGGGTACAGGGGAGTTCAAAAAACATTCCTTCTCGTTCCCATCTGTATCTCTATCCTGGTCTAAATGTATACGGTATTGTAGCTTAATAATTTAGCCAAACCTAAATCAATAATTGCAGTCATGTAAAACAAGATAGGATGAAAGTTCTTTTCTTGAAATATCACAATTAAACTTAATGAGAAGCATATTAATTACTTAAAATTAGTGAATAATAAAACAAATAATTTTCAAATTTACTAGTCACTACGCTTAACTATTTTTCCACAATAAGTTGTGTTTTTAATAAAAATGAAAACTATATTTGTTAAAGACAAATATATTATACAATAAACAAAAAATCTGATTTCCAAACTCATTCGTTTTACTTCGCGTTTTAGACATATAACTAGAGAAAACATAAAACAAGTCCTAGCCTTTTTCGTGAGCAAACAAAAGTAAAATAAAGATCGATTGGCTATTTAGAGTCAATAAACTGTGTTTGTTTTGTTGCACACGTACATCAGCCAACACCAAAACTTTGTTCTCAAATACGTTTTCTATATTATCCATTTGTAGATTATTAATCTTTTAAGATAATGAATAGTTTTACTTTTATTGGTGTGAATCGCTGTTACGGTTAGTTTATTTGGGGACGCATTTAAAGCAGGAGATTTGGTAAAATTTACAGCTCATAATTCCGTGTCCGTTTTGATACGAATTATATGCAAGTGATCGGATTATTTTTAATGTGGCACATATATACTGTAATCTGTAATGGAGAAGGGCAACATATAAACCCCGTTGGACTACTTGCCCATATTTCTTAGGTTTTCAAGAAAAAAAAGTTGCGTATATTATACATTCAATTGTCTTTAATTTTTTTCTAGACATTATGGCGAATGTTAATTTAATGTGTCCCAAACCAAAATATTTTTGATGGTTTAAAGATAAATATATGCATGATAAAACTTATTGATTCAAACTCTTTTTAGGTGTTCATTTAAGAGCGTCTCACAAAACCAAATCACTTGTTTTTTATTCTTTATGTTTCAGCTATAATAGAAATTTCCTAGATTTCCTAAAATTTGGATTTCTACTAAGATTCCTACCAGAAAACCAACCAATTTTTTCTGCTCCTATTTTTTTTAAATAATATATTATTTTCATCAATGGAAGGAATCAAGGCGGAACAAAATGGTGGCCTAGTGAAACGTTAAAAAAGTTATTACTTACAATTTTGCACAAAAATCAAATATTACCTAGAAACCAACTGGTAAAATATTGTTAAGAATTCAAGATGGCGAAACAAAATGGCGGTCTAATAATATATTTTAAAAATCAGTTTGAAAAACTAATTATTAGATCCATTTCAATTTTGCGCATGAAATAAGTATGATATATAGATGAACTGGTAAAATTGTGGTACGAATTCAAGATGGGGGTCATCTAAAATATTTGAAGTCGTGAAAAAAAATCACCTACCTATCTACATATCTTCAGGTTTTAGCGTCACCAGATGCCCAAAAACCATGTTTTCGCAATTACGTTGGTCTGTCTACTTACCCGACTGACTACAAATTTTAAGGATTTATCTTAAATTTTGGGCAAAATTATGTGTTAAATAGAACTGAACTGGTAATATTTTGGTACGATTCCAAGATAACAAAACAAAATGGCGACCTAATAAAATATTTAAAAAATTAGCCTGAAAGAAATACTTATTAGAATGATTTAAAATTGTGTGCATTATAAAAATAAACTGTTAAAATTGTGGTACGAATTCAAGATGATGGCACAAAATTTGAGTGAAATAAAATGTTTAAAAAATCAAAGTAAACATATCTGCTTATTCAAGAGTCTTCAAATTTTGCACAAAAATTAAATGTAATATAGTAAACCGGTACAAATTCAACATGACGGTGCTAAATGGCAGTCTTAGAAAAATCAGTGTAAAAACTAATTTCTCAAATACGTTTTGTGACGTTCGTAAGAAAACAACTCAAAGGAGTCATCTAACCTTTATGTTTATATATATATATATATATATATATATATATATATATATATATATATATATATGACTAGAAGTAAACAAATACGTCATTCTACGTCGAGGGCGTTCTGAAAGATTATAGTGAACTGCTTATGCATATATAAAGAGAGCGTGTAGTTAGAGTTTTTGTAAAGAAGTGTTTATTATAAACAGAACCTGTAAAATTGGTGTCAGAAATGAGATATTGACTAAAAAATAATGTGAACGTTAGAAACTTCAAAGTGTAATTATTGTCCGACTACATTGTGAATTTTCGAAAATCTTCTACAAAATATTCATATTCAGATACTAAACGATATCCTAAGTTTTAACTCTACTTCTATGTTCTGGGCCTCAGGCAGACCAGAGTCATTTCAAAAAAATCTAGAACATTCTATTTTGATACTAAACAAGACTCGCGCAGGTTCTGACTTTGTCATCATGTTTTGTACTCCAAGAAGGCCCATTAGAGTAGAAACTTCTAGAAAGTGCTACTTCTAAACGAATTAATAACCCTGATTTGACTAGCTCGGTTATCAAAAAAAAGACCTCAGGAGTGACATTATATGAGAGAAGTTTGCAGAACAACTTAATAATCTACAAGTCGAGCAAGATATCCTTATAAGTGGGTCAACCGGTCAAGAGAAAAGACTAAATATGAAAAAATATAGCAAGAACAACAGGGAATATTAAAACGCCTTAAAGACGTAGAAGCTAAAAGACTAAAAGGACCGTAAGAAGAGGCCAAAAGACAAAAAGAAAAACTGAAAGGGACCAAAAGACAAAGTAAAAAAAAGATTAAGAGGGTAGAAAGCAGGAAAAACAAGAAGGGCTGGAGAAGATTCTAATTTAATAAGAAAATAAAAGAGCTCAAGAAATACATCAAATGCAGGGAAGGATTTAAAAAACCACTAAAAAAGGACAATGCCGCTTCCCAAAAAGCTATATATAATATTAAGAAAGAAATAAACAATGTGAAAGGAGAAATTTATGAAAACGTGGACTTGGAATTATCTTAAAATTGGAGTAAAACAAGTTCAAATGGAAGTTAAAGAGGTTTGCGACAATATTGAGAACAAAGTTCAACATCTTGAAAAAGAAGTAAGTAAATTGAAAAAATTGCTGGTCAAATAGCAGTTTCTGGCGATAAAATTAAACCCTTAACATTTGATGTTACTTGAACTTCCTGGACCATGTATGTGTGTCAATTTGAGAAAGCAGCAACAACTATTGGTTGGCCCGACCAAGAAATCAACTTACTAATATCTTCCTTTGAAAAAGATTATTCTCCACATTTACTTCATAGCAAACAAAGCATTTGCGGACCTATGTCCATACAATACTTTTCCTATTTTCAGAAGTACTCTACGTTAAATATGTTGATAAAATAACTTGATGTTGTATTGTTTTAGTCATGTATTTTATGTGGGATTTGGGCAAAGTTTACCTACCTGTATCTTAAAATCTAGTAATAGGATTAATTGTACCAATGAGAACTTGCAGTTCATTAGTTTAAGATCAGTTATTTAGTTCTCGACATTTCCGACATGATCCGGTACTTTTTTGAGATGCTTAAATTCGTTAGTTTAACAAAGTACTGACTCTCTCCGAGGACTTTTGGGGTTGACTGCAAACAGTAACAAAACCTCTTACTGAGTCCGCATACACCATCCGACACTACTGGAAACATTACAGTGACACTACTGGAAAGATTACATTTGAGAGCCGTGTGCCTTTTTAAGGTTTTTCATATAGTTAAGTTAACAAGAAATACCACCGAGCGTGCTAGAGACCTTGTCGAAATATTGCTAAAAAAACAAAGATTAAATATATTATTTACTCTAGCGCGTGAGGAGAAAATGTTTAATGTTTATTTAAAAGGTTCCATCAAAAGTACGTTTTGTTTAAAAAAAAATATGGATTTTTTTTTGCTGTTTTAATAAATACGAATTTTACTACTATTATCCTAAAAAAGATCTGAATATGAATTATTAAAGTATGTCAAAGGTACATCGCAAAATAATCCTTAAGATGAATAAAATGGCAACGGTGTGATGTCACAGTCGACGAAATCATCAGTCGAGAATGTTAACGCAATGTAAAAATACTAATATTTAGAGGGGATTGTCGATTTGATTATTGTTTCTATTTTATTATTTTTGGTATTTTAGTTTTATTGTGCAGGGTTAGTTATTATGTTATAAGTTGATTTTGCGTATATCTATTTAAAGCTTAAAAAGTTGAAATGTACTCTAATATTATGCTACTAAAAATATTCTCTCGCAAAGAAGTGATTTGCAAATACCCACACCGTCAATTCTTGGGATATGGTGGCCACGGTTTATTTTGTGGTTTTTAGATGTAATTCTGAAACTATATAGTTGCCGTCGAAATTCTAAGGGGCGCAACTCGCAATTAATAATAATTAATTGTAACGCCGCAAATCTGTCTAAATGAAAATTATTGGTTTGGATAGTGCTACGTTAATCGTATTAAACACATTTAACTAACTACGTTAAAATATTCACTTACCCAGTTTCAAATCTTAGCTTCCTATTTCTTACCTAAAAAAAATAAAATTTTGTTATATACTATGTCAAGTATATCCAGAATTGTCATAAGCACTGACAAAAGTTGTCTGAAGTACAAGTACCAATTAGTCGCCAAATTATCAACATGTACAAAAAAGTATAAAGTATATAATTGAATATTATCTGAATTATCAAGTAAACGGTAATTATACTTAGTGTGTCAATTAAAGTAATTCGAGAACTTTGTACTTCAAATAATTTAAGAGGTATTTTAAAAAGAAAAAATGATTGTAAATGATACAAGTACTACCAATTTAGTGAAATGAAATATACATTTTAGATTAGTGAATATAATTTATGTTCAAAAAAAAAATCCAAACCTAAGTGGGCTAGTGAGATCTGTTTGTTAAAAGCAATCAGCGAACTCTCAAAAATGACCAGCGGTTCTTTCTCGAATACAACTAGTTTAGGATACCCTTAATACCTTTTCTTTTCTCCAAGTATTTTACTTGCAGTATCGAAAATTCTGGTATCTATATACGAGCAAAAAAGACACAGGAATGGTAAGATTAATAATAATAATTATTATTATTATAGTAATAATAAAATAATCACTGAGGATTCATACATAATTAAAAGAAATAGTTTATAGCATTGATAAAATAAATGTTAAAATTTAAAATCATTCGGACATCTCACATGTTGAATTCACGGAAACGAAAAAGCAAACAAAGCTGCTAAATAAGCCTTAACTATAAATGCCTACAGAAAAAAAAACAAAAGCTATTAATAATACCATTAAGCAAATAATCATGAAAAAATGACAGAATATATTTTGACTAATATTTAACTCTTAAAAATACAAACAACAATTACTAAAACAGACCTCCCACCTATGAACCTTTTAATCTAAAAATTTATTACTGTTTATTAGTTAGTTTTTTAAGGTCGTTTAAAATGTTATTTTTTACTTTGTAGTTCTCTTCTGAAATCGGTTTTAGTATTTTCAAATTATATTTATTTTTATCATTTTTACAGTTTGTATTTTCATTTTTATAAATTTGTATTTCCATATTCTCAACTATTTCCTAACCACTTATATCAACGGCGCATAAAAAAGTTGTTTTTAAATTAACTAGTTTTTTTTTTAATTGAATTTGAAAGGAGGCAGCGCAAAAATGTTCTTTAAATATATATTTCTTTTAAATATACTATGTGTTTACCAACACAATTTCATTATATATTATGGCTAAGAGCTGTTTCCATACAAGTAATTAAAACACTTTGTCAAATAGTCATGTTTTTCCGCCGATTTTCTATTATTACGCCTGTCTCTTATAGCTTTCTTTTTAACTAAAACCATACTGAAATGTTGCTTTAAAACATGTTAAAAACCCTATTTAAATTCATTCAGTGGTTGTAGAGAAAATCGCGGATATACATGTTCAAATACAGATGGAAAACAGATCCTCCTTTTTTAAAATCGGTTAAAAAAAATAGGTTTTTATTACACTCGCATCCATTAAGCATTAAATTAACGTTACGTAAAATTCTTTTTTTGGGTGCAAAACAAAAATTTGCCTTTTAAAATGAACATACAAATATGCCTCTCCAGAATAAAGTGTAAAATTTTAGATATTATGACGATTCAATGGTCACGAAGTTTAATATTGTAGGCCTATCACGTTTTTTACCCATATTTAAATTAAAGATGTTGTTCAGTATAGTATAATTTAAGAAACAAATGGACACATTTCCTTTACCACGAACCTCCCTCGAAATGATTTTTTTTTTTGCAATAGTGAAGTGTGATCCAATTTAGTTTCTCACATAGTCATTTGATGTAAATTGGATAATTAGTTTTTTAGAAATATATTTTTTTTAACATTTCACTAGGTCGCCATTTTGTTCCGCCATATTGAATTTTTCCAAAATATTACCAGGTCATCCCTATATGTCCCTTAATTTTTGACCAAAATTTGAAGTCAATCGGGTAAGTAGTTTCTTAGATACGCAGCGAACTCAGACCGATAGACAAACCGACAGACAGACCGACAAACCCCTCTATCTTAGGTACTGAGGAGAACTCTACCTACCAGAAGTGTCAGGAGGAGGAGGAAATTCCACTCCATTGACTGTGCAGAAGTTAGTCACGAGCAAGACTACCTTGAGATATTTTCGGCACTAGGGTCTTGCATTGGCATGTAGTTAATAATCTCGCCGGGTCGCAGGTGGTGTTTGAGGGAGTATCTGCGGTTATGTGAAAGTGTCTCCCTCAACTACACTATGAATATAGAAACCGTTTTATATGTGTCTGGTATAGAATCCGTTAAAAATTTATCTATTTTTTCATTTTGATTCTGCTTAAAACGGTAATCAAATGTATATATTTTCTCTCTCATCGAGCGAAGTAAACTTTTCCAAAATTGTAACGTTTATATTATTTTTTATAAACATTTTAGTACAGAATAATTAAGCTCTTAATTTCAGTTTAACTAACTTTTATACCATATTAAAAGCACTGTTCATTTGGACTAAATATAAGAAATTCCTTAAAAGTATAAAATCATACTTCATAAGGATACTCATTTGACACGTTTCCTTTAACAACTTTTCTCAAATTTTCAGGTTTATCTCGCTTAGTGAAATTTGGGACACTGATTTATTTGAGAATAGATCTCATTCGTTGCTTTTATGTTCTTTCGTAAAGATTTCCCGCTTTCACCTCACATTTTATTTAGTCGAGCGGAATGGTGTTCTCCCACTGAAAATTATAACTAATTTATACGATAATTTAGGTATTTATTTGGTTTAAAGTAGCCTTAAATAAATGATTAGTGATATACTATGACAGACGGTAGTAGGAAGTAATAATGTTAATTTAATTTCTGAAAGACTACCAAAATGGTTACATCTGAGGTTTCTAACAGTTAAGTTGTCTTGTAAGGAGACAAATGCGGAGCATAAAAGTCAAATGACTCTTTTTAAGAAAGTAAGGTCATAGAACTTGACGCTGACGTAGAAACGACAACTAGTTCTTGCCAGCAACAGTGAACTTAATGTTGTAGGAAATATTCTATTTTAGGATAATTGTTTGGTCTAAGCGATATGAGAACGCCCTTTTGATGCCATGTTTACATATTTTCTAGGACGTACTGCTATAGCCTGATACAATTTAAGGGAAACTTGTATTGATCGACTTTGAAAAGAATCAGTTTAAAAATTATTTTAGAATACATTTATAAAATATATTTGACAACTCATATATTGAAATTTTTTTATTATTCTAATAATGAAAGACTGGTATCCTTAGTTTTCGAGACGATTTCAGTTCATTTATTTATATTTATTTTTATTTTTAGCAATAACAATAAATATAAGTTGAAGTGTTCACGTACAGATTGTTTACTTTAGATTTAAAGCTCAATTTTAAACGTTAGCTATAAAGTTGTTTTATTTTTACCTTTTACAGCTAAAATTTGATGTTTTAAGGAAGACGAAACTTAACTCAACTTTTTTAATTTTCAGCAAATTATATGAATTAATTTTTATTAATTTATTTGCAATCTTTTACTGCAAGGTAAGTATTGTAAAATAAACAAAAATGTTTAGTGGCTGAGTTTTAACTTAATATTTTAATTAATTCCAAATATGCTGTCATGTGTCATTATTAACAATAAATATAATTTGAACGTGAACGGCGTCTGACATTAAATAAAAAGTTATGACTAAAATTATAGATAAAATATTAAAAAAATAATTATTTTTTAATGAATCCACGTTTAATGTTTTAACCAACGACCAAATATTTGATTAAAGAGGTAAGTAAAAAAAGAGGTTTAAGTATATTTTAAATATGATTTTTTAAATTTTATATATCGCTCGTTAGGTTGCATGTGCAGAGAAACGCCTAATTTGAAATATCACAAAAGCAACAGTTGTAAAAATAAACGAGCAACACAACTTGTTTAAAATCTTTTATTTGTTATTTGAAAAGAACCAAAAAAACGTGAAGGGACTTAGACATTATATAAATAGTTATGACTGAAATTATAAATAAAATTAAGAAGACAAGTTAACTATTTTTACATGAATCTAGCTTTATTGTTTTATCCGGCGATCAAGTGTTTGTTGGAAGAGTTAAGTAAAACAATTTGAAGTTTAAGTATATTTTAAATATGATTTTTAAGTTTTATATTGCTTGTTAGGTTAGGTTAGGTTATATGTGCAGAAAAACGCGTAATTTGAGATATCACAAAAGCAATTCCTGTAAAAATAGTTGGGCAACACAACTATTCTAATAAGTATTTCAAATCTTTAATTTGTTATTTGAAAAGAAAAAAAAAGATATTTGTGTTTTGAGATTTTTTTTAGATTAGTTTAGTGTTGTTTTTTTTGGTGTATAAAAAACTAAGTAAAAACAAACTTAAGTATTTCACTTTAACCCGCTATCACAGCTTAGATAGTAACCTGTAAGATTAGTAAGTAAGCTGTGCCGCTATCTTCAAAAAGATCACAAAACTGATACTTAATAGTCAATCAGTTTTAAATAACTGTTGGAACTGGAAACATCAGTGCCCTACAAATACGTATACGATTTTTGTAAATTATTACAAGCGTCTCGCAGCGGTGTTACCAAAAACAGATTAAGCTCCGGATAGAATAAAATAAAATACATTCTAAATAGATTCCAACCTTGCATTGCATTCAGTATAGTTGGCATCCATCGAAAGATTTCTGCGTAGTTTAACGCTCAGGGTTTTCAGTTCGCATAACATCTAAACTGCTGTTTAAATTAATTTATGAATCAGCTTTACACGGTTATTGTTGAAACTGATTAAGTTTAAGGGGGGGGAGTCCAAATTATTTGTATTGATTTACATCGTGCATACTTTTTTGTTGCTTCTACACAGAACACAAGAAACTCTTGTCTACTATCTATGTAGATCCTGAAAATTTTGCTTCTAAATCTTTTTTGCAGTTGCACCTTCTTCTAGGACAGGCGTTTTACAAAATATCAAGTGGGGATAGGGATATCACGACTTTTAATATGGACCTTTATTTGATGTAATATATGGTTTTAATATATCTGCATCTAGTTATTTTAAAAATTGCCATATTGGAGTAGTTTGATGTCACACTATACTGTTTTGCGTCGATTTACATTTGTAAATGTAATTTCATTAAGTTTTTACTATAGAAATTTCAGAAAATAAATTTTATAATAAACTTAATTTGAAGAAAATAATTTATTTTAAGGGGCTAAAAAATCTGCTAGTCTAAAATGTCTCTCCCACTTCGGCACACATAATGGCTATAAATCTAACTCTATTGAATATTATGCTTAAGCCGGTTGACAGTACGGAGACGAGGTTGTAATGGAAAATGGAGATCTCGTTTGATTGCCGAAGTTGTCAAGATTGAGAGGATTTTCTATACAACCTTTATAAAGAGAAACAAAAAGTACCTCGTAAATAGTGCTTTTAAAAGCGTTGCTGTTTTATATAAGAGAATGCCAATCAAAACTTAATTTTTCTAATAGGGCAAAGTCAGGAGTGAAAAATAAACAACGTCTTATGTAATGTTCATTATTAAATTTATATAACTTGTTTACTTGTGTAAGGAATAAATATGTGTTCATAGTTTTTATGGAGTTCATTTGAAGGTAAGAAATGTTTTTATCGATACTGATATATAATAGATAGCAGTAATTAACTGCTTAAACCAATAAAGCGATTCTTTTATTTTCGGTTTCATGGCAGGCTCAAACTATAGTCAAATGAAAAAGTAAAAATTAAACCGCTACAAATCAGTTTGATAACTTTTAGGGTCTTCACAGCTTTATTCAAGTTTTTGTTCTAGAAGTTTTCTCACACTATCTAAAACATGCATGTAATAATGGGTTTTGCTTTATATAAATACAATAATAGATATTACGGTACAAGTGGGATAAAAGCGTTATTAACCACACAAGTATGTTAACAACAATGTATCACACGTGTATCGTACAAAATGTATCAAAGATTGTTTAAAATCTTATCCGAGTTATAATATAATTTACATTTTCGAGAAAAGATTACCTATCAAATATTTACAAACAAACTACTTCTGTTACCTGTACTTACTTACCATCGCAACCAAGTAACTAAGTTTTTGTTAGAAAACATTAGAAAATAATGCTGGCAAACAATGTCTAATTTATCACAAAGTTCGGAACGAGTTTCATACATTTTCAACATGAGCGATTCAGGTCTTCCATCCGACATCGAAAAAGTGGCTACCGGCGTAATTTCCATTCTTCTGCCCGAAAAATCACGGGCAAAATATGCCCTACTCCCGGTATCAAAAATGGTGTGAAGAAAAGAACATAAAAACTATCCCCAGTGAGAAAGCATTATTAGCCTATTTTAATGATCTGTCCAAAATTCAAAAACCATCCTCTCTTTGGGCATACTATTTAATATTGTGGAGTGTGACGTCTATTAGAAAATATGTGGATATTAGTAAATACTTGCATTTAATTGGGTTTTTAAAAAGAAAGTCGAAAGGATATAGATCTACAAAATCGAAGATAGCGAAACGATATGGGTGTTTTTCATGTACAAAACAGCCAGTGGGAATAAACACTTTTAGAGGTGTGCCTAAGACTATTGCTTTGTTTTTAAAATGATCCAATTTAGAACAATATACCGGCCGTTGCTTTAAAAGTTTTTCTACATCACTATTATCCGACACATCAGACCTTTCTTTGATAGAAAAATATACATTTTGAAAGAGGTTATTATTAAAAATAAGTAAATGGGCCACTAAGCAACTATGTGTAATATGTTGACCAAAAAAATTCTATGATATAAACAAAAACAATATTCCCAATTTTTGTTTTAAAAAAATATAATTATTCGTAAATAAAAACATATGTGTATCAAATAGTCACCAAGATTTTCGAAATAACGGTTTGTTTAAGTAAAACAAATTTGTATTGCTTATTTATGCAGAGTTTATGAAGTGGGTTGTTCAAAAGAAACACACAAAATTCATATGTTCTGTATGTAGTAATTTTTGACAAAAACGCTGGAACAAGTAAAATGGTTGTTCGTCTTTTTTAATATTTTCAGCAACCCCTTAATTTGTAGCCAACCTAACTTTTTATTTATATTACAACCTAGGTCATGTAGGGCTCTACGAGAAGAAGGTCGTGCAAAACTGACTCTGATACTAGCAACAAATTAGTTAAATTTCGTTACAGTAAAACGAGTCAACATAAGTTTTTAACTAAAGTTAACTATAAAAGTAATACGGAACGACCTTTATTATCATCAATTATTAGACTTCATCAACCTCTCCAGTGACTTGAAGAAATTTCGTTGAATTATCTTGAAGGGATTGATTAAACGATAATAATAATATCACAATTTTTTACATTGCAAAATGCAGGTACAAAGGTACCAATTCTTGAAATTCTAGGACAGTTTTTTCCACATTTGGTTATTTATTTGTCAAATTTCTACAAACTCAAAACAATAAATTCAGTTAATCTTCCAGTTTGATTATTGAATTGTAAGCAGATGTTAGTATTTTGAAACTTTGACATTTTTGAACTATGGTGCTCTTAGAAAGGCAGCTTATTGAAATTTTGATATTATTGGGTTGTGGAGACAAAGTACGGAGCCAAGATGAAATCTGTGTGTTGCTCAATGAAAAGTATCGCGAGAATACAATTACGGGTCGAATAGGATACTTCACAAATTTGAAGAGAATGGGTGAGTTAGGGATATACCTAAAACGGGCCGACCACCACCCGCTTTAACTGAAGATAAAAGACTATACACCTGTCAATAAAAGTACACATTCTTTACTTACTATTGTGTGAAGAAATTATGGGAAGATTTGATAAAAATAACAAATTTTTTTTAAATATTACCTTCTCCTATGAGGCTACAACTTATTTAAACGTAATGCTCTATAAACCTAATTATCGATTCTGGTCTGATCAAAATCCAGCGTGGGGCTGGCATAATAAATTACCGAATTTTGGGACCATATTTCTTTGAAGAAAATCTTACTGCTGAGCGTTATCTAGATTTCCTTTCATTCAATTTAATACCCGCATTAGCAGTAATGTTTCCCAACGAGGGTAATCCAGATATTCCCCATGAAAGAATATAGTTTCAACAAGATGGCGCACCACAGCATTTTGGTATAAATGTTCGAAAGTACTTGGACGAAATTTTTCCAAATGGGTGGATAGGTCGACGGGGTCTCATTGAATGAGCACCAAGGTCCCTGCACCTTACACCATTGGATTTCTTTCTATGGAGGTATTTGAAGGAGAGACTGTTTAAAAATAGACCAAACAGCACTGAGGACCTACAAGATAGAATAAGGATGGCGGTTACTAATAAGCCGAAATTATTCGAAGTTCGGATAGTATTTACCACAGATTCGATGTCAAGTAGAAGGTGAAGATTACTTTCAGCATTTGTTACATTAGCCGCATCAGGTGAGTTCCAGGGATTCCGCTCGAATATTAATATTAATTAAAAAACTTATTTTGATTCGTTTTTCTGTAACTAAATGACCAGACCCCTAAATTATTGCTAGTATCGGATTCAGTTTTAGAAAACCTTCTCATAGAAGCCCCACATGACTTAAGTTGGGCTTGCAGGGTTGAAAATATTAAAAAAAATACGAACACCCATTTAGACCACTCCACGTGTTCCAGTGTGTTTGTGAAAAATGACTCCTACAGAAGAATGAACTTTGTGCATTTATTTTGAACAACCCTGTATATTAATGTGAATTAAATCTGCCTTGTCATGAAACCGGTGTCATAAATAACTGAGAGTATAATTTATAATTATCCAGAACTTTTGCACTTCCATATACCACTGTTAAAAACTAGACGAGCAACACTCTGTACAGTACGCCAGTAGCCAAATTCAACCGTTGTATTGCTGCAGAATCGGAGGAGAGTCTATAACTGATATTTAAATGAAAATTGGTCTCCTTCAATAAATATTTCAGAATAATATTTTTGAATATAATGAATATTTTGTCTAAAAAAAAAGCAATAATCAAGTTGATATAAAAGAAATAATATTTGTATAAACCAAATAAAAATTATTTAAGTCAAATAAAAATAAAGTAAACTAATAATTATTAAAATGTTTCAGTAATTTTTATTTCAGTGGACTAGGATTAGGATAATTATGCCTTTAAAAAACGTGAAAATATGCACTTAAATATTAAATATGTGTTTAATCTAGATCAATAAAGAAATAAACCAAAATCATTTACATATATTAAAAGATAGTAAGAAAATAAAAACTCAACTAATTCAATCAACAGCCTTTACTTACGGTTACATTTGATAACAATATTATTATTAAATATCTAAATTTAAATTTTTTTCTATTATCCGTAAGCGTTTATAATCCGAAAATATTCTCTCCACGTCGCAGAAGACAACTGGACTACTAACAAACAATTAATCGACTTACACAAAGACTTATTAGAAATGTATAAATAATCTCCTCCGAAAATATGACAAACTCACCTACAACTGTAGCGACTTATTTAGTGGAAGAGTTTACATCCGAATAGGTATTGTTCGTCGATGCAATGGCGCTAAATTTTGATACTTTAAAACATAAATAAAATAATGAGTAATTTTTTCGAAAGAGAGAAAATTCTCCTTCCTATAAGTTCAATTAATTTTCAGGTAAGTTCATTAATTTTTAAAATATATTTTAATTTAAACAAGATAAATTTAAACAAGATATTGGCAGAAAAATAAAATGTCAATAAATAAGAAAAATTAAGCTGCTTTAAAATACAATCATTGTTATATGGTGTCAGATATTTTCGTGACCCGGATTAAAAAAAAGTGTCTGCCTTATTCCATCATAAGATATTGCCTACATAGCTGGAGTAATTTAATTTAAGAATTTAAAAAATATATATTCACCAGATAATCAAAAATATGCTAAAAATAAGCTATCATTATAATTCTCGTATGAGACGTAATATTTAAATTATTTATAAAAATCCGATATTATCTACTTTTTTATAACATTCCACCTGAAATATTTTCCAATCCTAAAATTAAGTTACCAGGCGTATTTTCAATCGAAGTTTCTCACACTTGAATTTTTCGTGTGGCAAGATTTACCGGTCTCAAATTTTGCATTATATTATGCTTAGATTAAATACGCAGGAAAATAGTTACATAGCAAAACAATAAAACGCAACAGAGGGATTAACTCCCCGCAAACCCATGTTTGCTTGAAAATCCATTTTAGTAGATTAGTTGCATACTCAATTGCCTCCTGGTGCTAATTAAATCGGTTTGAAATGCATGGTGCCTATCAATTGCTTTGAATAAATAAAGTGATAGGAAGGAGCCTCACCTATTACTTTAAATTAGTAGGCTGGCGACGGAATTTAGGTTATTTTTGGGACCTTATTTTCTGATATTTACGTTTTGGTTTGTGTGTTGTCAAACCGTTGTATTCTCCAATTTAAATAGTATTTCATTTAAAAGGTGATTAAAAAGTTGTTTTGTTTTTATCTTAAAACTCAACAAATATCTTGTCTTTCCTCGAACTTTATTAAAATAAAGCTCTCTATATAAAATTAAAGGCAGATTGAATTAGTGATGTTGACTAAATGTATGTTATTAAACTATTAGGAAATTTTATTTTTCTAAGAGTTTGAAATGGCAGAAAAACATAACATTTTTTATCCTTTACCAAATTTAAATAATAAAAAATAAATTTTCCCTGAACTTTAGTGTAATAAAACATTTTACATCAGATTAGAGGCATGTTGAATTAGTATTTTTAAATAAAATGTATTCCGGAAGGTTCCCAATGTATGTGTCGAGCGGCAACCCTTTAGGATTAGTCTTATATTATACGCGTTAGCGTAATGACGATTAGTTTCTTGTACTGAGTGTTATTCGTTAAAGAAATATTTGTTATTAAGAGAACCCGTAACAATTGATGTCGGAAGTGGGATACTGACTGAAAATTATTGAGAGTAATAGCGTAAACATTGGAAAAAGTCGAAGTGTGATCAGTACCCGATTGTGACACATTTTAAAGCCATTTATTTGTGACCCAAAAAAAACTGTTAAAAACTTTTCCCGGACGTGACCAGCTACCTGATTGTGACTACATTGTGACCTTTCGAAGAGCTTCTATAAAATTCTATTTCGAAGCAAAACAAGATTCGTAAGTTTTGACTTTGTCATCGTGTTTTGAACCTCAAGGGGACCTTATCAGAGCAGCTTACATTAAAAGTCAGACTACGTTACTGGAATCTACCACAGAAAATATAGCTAAATGCCTCAGATTAGCAGAACACTGTCTCCAGCTAAATGACGTTGTAAAGGGATCCGCTTGTCAGCGCGAGCAAATATTTTCAGTTCGCTGTGAATTCCTGTTGCCAAGTTGTGCCCAGATTCCGGTTTGTACAAGACAGTAAAACGGGTTTGCAGTATTACCAGTTTAAACATATTAATTAATTATTGTGACCAATATATTTATTTTCGTTTGTTCTATTTGTGTTACCAAATCGAATAAATAATTAAAATAATATATAAATTCGTAAAGTTGCTTTAGATATAAAATATTTTACTAAATAAACAATCTTTAAGGCAATTTTACAAATTCCAAATGTGAGGTTACTGAGAATTGTGGAATAGAAGCGGACTGTATTGTCTTGACTCTCAGAGTCAGAACAACTAGTGTAGCTGTAGTCTGCCGCACAAGGAACAAAATGATATATTATGTACTTTAAAATAAAACCGTATATAGAATAGTCTTGTCATAAAAAAAGTGCACATTATCTATATAAGAAAGGTAGCTAACAAAAATATGTAAAATCCAGTTTCTTTCACTACATCACAGACTTTAGAGGAGGTCCTTCCTATAGATAGAGGATTACAAAATTTCGGCATGAAATCAAGAATTTTGAATTCTCTGTGTGCTGAAAATATTACAAATAGTAATTTAACAAATGTACGAACTCTATAGCAATAATAAGCATCATATTAAAATATACCGTGGCGAGTACCTCCGACAATAGCAACGTCCTACTGAGGTCAGATGAAGCCTCTACCTTCTTAATACTATTTTTGTATTACATCCCTAACAGCTTTTATATAAAAAGGGTGCAATGTTTTTGATGGAACAAGAACTAGTTCGCCCATAGTTGTAAAACGCACGGGCGCCAACTAAAAGAGGACGGCAAAATGTTTTAAGATGAAAATCGGTGCGATATATTTTTACTTTAAATAAAAAAAATTGCTACACTAAATATTCAGACACGTCCGTGTAAAATGTTATCGTAATTCATAATTATTATATATTATTATAATTTACTGTACAGGGTGCCTGACGAGAGCTTGAAACTCGATTTTACTCTCTTAGAGTTTAACAAGAATAAAATTCAAAAACCTAACAACTGAAAATAAAAAAAATATAAGGAAAAACTCAATTTTTGAAAAAAATTTCACCGTGTTTATTACAAGAGAATTTGGCAGTTGGGAAGGTAAAAAAAAATTTACGGTTTTTGAATTTCACTTGCGGTTTAACAGGAAACTACATCGGAAGCTAATTTTTCGTGTATAACCCGATAAACAACAGAACATGTTTTCCTGAGTTCAAAAATGTATTGATTTATCTATTTACGTTTTACAGTTGTCGAAATATCAGTGTTTAAATATTACCACAGCCTATACGGTAAAATATAACGCGAATATCTCAAGAACTGTAAAAGAAAAATGTGATATTTCATGATTTTGGAAGAAGGAGAAAGAGTTCTATTGAACTGAGCCCAAATTTCTTTACGTAAAACTCAGATCTTTCCGTATAATGATAATAGACGTTCGATTTTTTTTCGATAACTTGGTTTTTGGATTTCTATTCTAGCTAAATATAAATTTCATTTGGTACAAAACTTACATCCTGGAAACGCAGAACGCCGACTAGAGTATTCCAATTGGTATTTGCCAATGCGGGACATGGTCATTAATTAATTTTCAAAGAATTGTTATACGGTCCGATAAGGCGCATTTTGCCAGTGCCTTGGTCGCAGGAAAAATATATTTCTACGTGAAAGGCAAGTAAGGTTTGGATTCAATGTTTCATGCTTCATTCTTGGAAGCAAAATCGTCTATAAAATCTATGACAACACCAAAGATGTTCCTTTGGCGCATCTCAATGATCTGTATTTCCAGTAAGTCGGAGCTCCCGATCAAAATGCTCAAATAGTGAGAGAATATCTAGAGCAAACTTTCCAAGACACTGGATTGTAACCTATGGACCTGTAAAATGGCTACATAGACTACCCGATTTATCGGTTCTGGATTTGTTTTTGTGTGGATACCTTAAATACAATTTATACTAGGCAATATTAAACAATAGTTTAAAGAGTTAAAAAATGCTACTGAAGACAGTTACAGCGGCGGTCATTTATTATTTTGAATGCCTTTAGGCGAATAAGCACTATGTGCGTAACTTGTGTAAGATAGGGCGGCCAACGATTTGAGCAATATTTAGAAAAAACTGAGCTATTATTACTTTCAGATTAATTTTTTATATATTTATTTATTTTTACTTTTGTGGTAGGTTTTGAGCTTTTTAATTGAATTAGTAGGTTCAGTAATAGTTGTAGGTACTTAATAATAATTGAAGTTGCTAATAAGTAGGTACTAAAAAGTGAAAATTTAAATCCGTCTGGGCCTACTAAGATTTTTACTTCCCTCGTAAAAGGGAAGTATTTTTAATATAAAGTGCTAATATTGCACATAATACTGGACATAAACATAAAGTGTTATATGTTTTTGAAAAGCTCTTAAAACAAAAACAGAATATATAGGGTATTCCATTTAAAAAAACCTAACTTTGTGGCATATCATAAAAATGACTTACCCACAGCAAAAACCAAAATACCCGACTGGATTTTACGTAAAAAACTATCTTAGAACAACTTTTTATTTTTCTGATAAGTTAAACGATAACCAAGATACGAGGGAAGTCGCAAAATGCAACATTTCAAATTTCACCCTTTATCTTAGAAACAATGCGGGCTATGAAAATTTTAATTACGACCTTTTTCGTTTCACATAAAATAATGTGAAAACTGCAACCCGGTATGTTTTCAGACAACTAAGATTCTTTTCTCAAACAGAAAAATACTAAATTAAACTATTTAAGTATCTTCTCGCCAAAAAGACCTCGGGCGTCCCGCGAAAATAATATGCTAAATTTTTTGCCTGTTAATTCGTAGCGTCCGGTGAATGGTTATTTTCTACACTGAACCATTTAAAAATGACTTTGGGGCAAAAATCTTTTATTAGGGATAGTGTAGTAGGAATTTGATATATTTTTTAACTTTTCTATAATTTCAGTTTTTAAAAATAAACGGTGTCGTTTTTATTTATTCTGATGAAAGAAAGATTATTCTCAGTTTTCTGACAATTATGTTCTAAAAGGTGTACCATAAAAAGTATAAAAACCCTTCGTTTGGTGGTCCTTTGATGAATATGAGTTATTTCTTTTACGTTTCTGATCGATTTTAAGGAAATCCATTCTCGAGTATGCTACTGTATCAATTAGGCGCTGTGTATGTATATATTGTTTTAAGAGGGATGTTTTCTTCTCGTACATCAACCCTGCATAATAAAAGAAATGTTTAGAAAGAAATTATAGACCGTTTGTTAAATAAAAAGTATTTTTGTTTTTAGGAGGCTGCTTCATTCATCTAGGCCTAACCGCTACACTGGAAAAAATGTGTATACAAAAAGTTAAAATAAATTTGACATTATTTTCGTTTTTTAACAAGCTAGAGATTTTTGAAACATTTTTTTCGACTTTACGGAGCTGTTTCATTCCTTTCGTGCTACCCCGTATAGAGAACAAAATCATTTATTATACAAGAAAAAATATTTCGCGATTTAAAAATTATTGTATTTTTTTAAATACTTAAAAAAAATAAGTATTTACGCCAATGACTTTTCCAGTTTTGTAATATCAAATTATTTACCCCAAATGTATTTTCAATTTGAAAGAAATTGGTTTGTGCGTTTTTGAGATATTGTTTCATTAAAAATATCTAAGATCTACTCCTATGACACCCAAAATGTAATCCCCGCGAGACGATGACTTTCTCTGGTGCACATTTGAAAGAAATTGGGTTGGCCGTTTTCAAGTTATCGTGCGCACAAATTTTGTTTACACACACATACATCCGTACAAACATCATAAAAATTTTTGTAAAAAGTTAAAAAATCAATTTATAGTTTTTGAACATTTCTACGATTTCTATATTTCTCTTATATAAATCATATTGACAAAGTGACGGCTTCTGGCTAATGTTACTATCTGCGCATTTTCCTTTCTGAGCCGCAAAATTTTTGAAATTTGTTTTCTGACTTTCAACGCTGGAGCGGCAACGGTAAGTCGGAGAATCTTGTTGTAGGTCGATCGTAAAAAGCGTAATGGGCGCTTATTTGGGCGATTTTGGTAGGGTTTATAATAAGCCGGCAGTGCCGTCCGATATGGGCCCTTTTTTCGAAACCCTGAAGATACAAAATGCAGGTCCCCTATGGTTAATTTCGAGGTTGGGCATTTTTTTTTTGACTTCTCTACCAAAAACTTTAGACAAGTTCGTTAACGAGCAATATCGGATCACAGGATGCGGCTTAAAAAAATAAAAAAGGGGTAAAAGATATGGTAAATTTGAAGGCATTTTGCGGAGTCGAAACCATGACTACTTCAATGATATTCAAAATCTATGCCTAAAATGCCGAGAAAGCGGTCGAAATTCAAGGAAACTAAAAAAGCTGTTTTTGCCCCTCAAATTTCCACACATTTCAGTTTTTTTTTAAGAGTAATGAGGGGCGGGAATAGTTTATAGTGCCTCAAAGTTTCCCCGAGGGATTGAAAAATCACGTCGCCAAAATTACTCTCTGGTTTATACAGGTCAAGCCATTTAGAAATATACTTGCAATTTTCTTTCAATATATTCCACTAGTGTTTTGCGTTTGTAGCACTGTAGCATCTGAACGGTTGATCCTAGGCAAATCAACTAAATACACAAAGAAATGTCTACATTTCCTGGTGTTAAAGGTGAATTTTGAAAACATTTTGAATTCTAGCGTGCACGAATTCTCTTTGCCATTCTTTAATCCTTGGTAGAGTCGTATCGGTTCCTACAATTATAATCTTGTTATATTATTAATAATATGTGGGCTATTATACAAGGAGTATTTCTGTTTATGTGCTTACTATATCTAATTTCAATCTAATCTTATAATTTGGTTTCAATTTATAAAGGAAAAAATAAAAAACTATTTTTCAAAACCGTGCATTCTAAATATTACGCCGTTTGGAGCTCGTTGTCCTAACACTTTTATCTATTTTATGCCAAGTAATTTCCCGTATGAGAGAATAAGGATTCTAAAAGCGAGAATTTACAATAATTTCAAGTAATTCCCAAAACCAGTTTAAAAAATCTAAAAATTAAAAATATAAAAGAAAAACATGTATTGTTATTTCTTTTTTTTATAATTTTTAACAAATAATTTCTTTTCATTTTTGTTTCTCTTTTATTGCTGGTATGCACAATAATTATTCTCTTTTTCCCCGATTAAAACGAATTAACTAATTATTTGCTCCTTTTAAATTTTGAGTTTTTCTACTATTAAATATATTTTATTTAGCAAATATGTAGGTATTTTTTTAAAATCTATTTATTGCGTATCTATGCAAATCTGCTGATACATGTTTCCAATAGGACTGTATTTTTGAAGTAATCTACTTTTGACCCTACTGCGATTTCCTGTACAAGTCAGCAACCGAGGTCCTTATGCCTATTTTGAAATTTTAATATTTGTAAAATTTAAACAAATTTATTATAACATGTATACAATATGCAAAAGATAAATAAAAAAATATTGACGTTTTAGTTAACTGTGCATAATTTTTCATTTCTTCTTTTATGTTTTTATTTGAAAATACACAAATTCTGTCACTTTTAGTTTTCTTTTATAAAGTGATTTTCACAATGGCAATAAAAATACTGATTTTTTAATCTTTTTATTAAGCTGTTATTTTCGAATTGCACCAAAACTTTAAAAGGTCATCCCTATATTACATCTATATTTTGCGAATTTTCCTTTTTTTACTAGCTTTTATTTCACTCCCATTATTGGTCACAAAAATCTAAAACAAACTAACAAAACTCTAAGACAAATTCAATTTCAAAAATCTGTTCCTCGTCAATATCACGTAATATTACATGACCCCCATTCACGATCTGCACGACAATAGTCGAGAGCACACAAACGAAAACATTTTTTAATTTGAAAGCCCGTTGGGATTGAAAAGCACGTCCTCGCTGAGGACACAAAAACATTGAAAATAGAAATGTTTCCTAAAACAATAGAGAAATAGATCATTGGCAAGTCGTATGCATGATGGCATGGTTCTTTAAATGGAACTATGAAAAAGCCCAGTAGTTCGTTTGAATAAATTTACATTAAAAAAGTCAAACATTTTGAAGAGCCTCCAAAAATCTTTAAAGCTTCATGTGATAAACCGAGATACTTTTGTACCGTCTTGGATTAAGACATCCCATAGTACGTCTTAGTAACAACGAGCAGGGAATAGTATCTCTTAAAATACTTAAAAAGCTATATGTTTCCTTTTGTCTTCCTGAATTAAATGAATATAATATGAACAGTAATAAAATAATCTAAAATAATAAAAAATAGTTTTACCGAAACTTTCAAAATGTACTGATTAGAGATCAGGGCCATTGGTACGCACTGAGCAGATCAACAGATAATAGATTATTTTTAGGTTTATTTACCAAATAATAGCTATTTAAGCGTTATTTTGTAACCGTTTTTATTATTTTCTTTTTACATAGACTGAAGACTAAAATCTGTATCTAAGTAACTGTAGTACAACAAACTATTTCTAAATCTGCTGCTTACTTACGTCCGAATGATCTATTCAAATCGTTTTAATGTCTTTAACTGTGAGTTCCATAATTTTTAAAATTATTTGTAAAATATTTTATTTTATTTAGCAAATTTTATATTCCTATTCATTTAATTTGCTTTTTTAATTTATCTTTTACTTTTTATTTTATTTTTACAAAAATCCACAAAAGTATCCTATATCAGGTATAGATTTTTTAAGTGTGTTCTTGTTAATTTCCATTTTTTTAAATACAAACGTAATAAATATAACTAGAATATCGCTTATTTCTGGTGATAACTTGGGTTAAAGAGTACCCACGCTTGGTATAAGACGGACCTGCTAGAAACGAAAACAATGACAAAGCCCCAAGCTAACACCAAAACGCATACGCATTAATAGGGTCAACATCTAAAACCCACAACTCATGAGCCCTTTGGCTTCAAGAAGAGGAATGCAATAGTTTCAAATAATCTTGATAGAAATCATAAGGTGGTATTATTCGATAAGGAGTCTTAATTCCAGATAAAGCTTGGCAGAGGATTAAGACCCTGTATATGGGATTTGTACGTAATAATATTTATCAGAAAAACTGTGTAGGGTTTTATGTTTATTTTTCTAGGATGCTTGCGGTGTTAATTTTTCTATTTTGGGCATTTCATTCCTATCATAAGTGCCATTCCATATGGAGCGTACGGTCCGTACCGACCGTTAGGATGTACATCACAGAATAGCTTGAGCTTGTTTAAATGAACAGCTCGAACAATTTGTTTCGTCCAGCTTATGCGTCGGCGAATGGGCACTGTTCAGCGTATTATTATATATTATATATATAATAAAAATATGAACTTGCTCCATCGAAAACAATTTTGTTTTTCGCAGGAAAAATGGAAAACTGCAAACAAGCCTTTTTTCCATATTTTACAAAATAAAATTGTAGATTCACATTTCAAAAATATATATACTTGAGAATTTGATCGCTATAAAATTCTGAACAAGATATAATTGGTTAAAAATTTGCACATATTATATTTTCCTTCCAAAATAGACATAACTGTGAAAAAAAGAGGTTTTTTGCTCATTGCTCGGTCATTTGCTATAAAGTTAGATTGATGTACTTTCAAGTATTAGGTACATAACAAAAATCCAAAACCTTATCAAAATTGATCTAATAATTCTGTCATGGTTCTTATTTCATCACAAGATTTCTTGTTTTTTTTGCATTAATGCCAGGGTCAAGGTTACGCTTTTAAATAAACACTGATTTTTTACATATACTTGAGCCCATTAATTATCACATACAATTGTTACAATATATATTTTTTTATTTTTAACAGCTTTTGGCGCCATTGTAAATGGTTGAAAATTGGCCGGTTATGACAAACTGAAAGTATGTAAAAAAGTTATCGGAAAAAAACATCAAAATCGATTAATTAAATTTGAGTTCATGCATGTTAAAGCGGGCACGCTCGTTTTGAAGGCGCGAGTTCAAGTTCCGCTGTTCGTACCCACCTCTTCGATTTTTCCGCTCTGAGGTCAGATGCCTGAAGGCACACGTGCGATGATATTCACGGAACGCATACATACGCATAGTTCTTGAGAAAACTTATCAAATTCAGTTATATTTATGATTACATCATAAAAAGTTTTGCCGCTAACAGTTGTCATTTTTGAGCGTTAAGCGTCTTTTCGGGAATCTTTTTTACGTGGTTTCAGGTTTTTTATAACTTGTAGAGAATTTTACAGCGATCAAATTTACAAGAATTTTGGCTATATTGAAAAATTTGAAAAATAAAAGCCATTTTTGAATTATCCAATTTTTTTTGCAAATAACACAGCTTTTTTTGTTGAAGCAATTTCATATCTAGGTTACATCACGCGATAGCCACATCTGGGTTCTTTACAATATATGTGCACTGATGCTCGGTTGCATAGAAGACTTCGTGTTGTCAGCTTTGCATTTTTTACATTACCCATGTGTATAGCAACAGAAACAGAGACAATTTCAAAATTTACACGAAATTGCTATAGAAAGCGAAAACACAAAATATGCATATGCGATTCTTCCTGATAAGAGTATTAAAAGACAGATATTAAAAACACAGTTTATGGGAAAGTGGCAGATGGTAGTGTCGGGATTTAGTAACTTAATAGAGTAGAGACAACATGAATTTGGTATTTAAAAAAATGAATAAATGGCGTAAGGTAATAATTTATTTCAAAATGTATAAACAAAATCGAGTATGAATATATAGAGTAATACTTATTATTAACCTCATAATAAATATTATAAAAACTGGCCTAAATGTGTTTATTCGGAAAAGTCAATCCATTTTCCAGTTTATAATATAATTTATCAAAAGATTTTTTTGACATTAAAAGTTTATTAAAAAATCTGAAGCTTAAAATTGGAATATAATTTGTCATAGGCGGATGTTTTGCCATTTTTTTTTCTCTTTTCTTTTTCGCTCCTTCATCAACCACGTAAGAAGATATATTTTGATACATCACTGCATCTGAAAGTAGGTAAGTGGAATACGAGCTATCACCATTGATGGTCAACGCAGAGGGTCAGTACTACTGTACGCTCCTTAGAGTCTTACTCTAAGCTATGCTTCAAGAAAAGGGTACTATAAATGCCACTATATTAAATATGTATAATTTTTTTGCCTTAAAGGAGCCTACAATAAACAACACCAGAGATTATTACTGCAGTATTCTTTACATTGACGTATCAATTTGAGAAAAAATAATTGGGATCTCGGAAACTATAAACGATACAGAGTTGGTTAAATTAGAGCAAAGTTGCGTAATTAGATGCTTACCAAAATGCCGCCTTAAAAGTTTGGAAATTCCGAATATTTGGAAAAAAACGAATATTCCCGATTTCGTTTTAATTTTTTTCTCACTCTATTGGAATAAATATAATAAAATAAATTTCACGTTGTCATCAACACTTTTTCTGCTTTACGAGAGAGTGTTGTCAGATTTCCAATCCAACGTTTTGTCTTTGAGCCACAATTATCACCTTTATTTTTAATGCCATTCGCTTCTGTTTGATGTCCTTAAAGTTATTACGTATCACAAACCTTGAAAAAGTTATCCTTTTTAAGAAAAATACCACTTTGCACTATATGAATCACCCTTCTCTGTCTTTAACGTACTTTCCTCAATAAATCCTTTCTTATACTCATTATTCTCATATCTCTAAACTAGGATAATACCAGGACAACTTCAAAAAGGCATTCTAAGAAAGTCGATTTTATCTTTCTTGCAATTTGATAACAATTATTACTAAACTTGTTACCTTGGGTATTAATAATAATATTTACCAATGCTCAAGTGCTATATCCCAAGTTACAAAGTAATTACTGTTATCAAATGGCAAGAAATCTAAACACTTAACGTCGATTTTTTAGAATGCCTTTTTAAGTTGTCTTAATATTGTTCTACATAGCGATATTAATTTGCAAGTAAGATAAACTAATGAAATATAATACCTAGCCAAGGAATTTCTTTTCGTTTCATGTGTTTCAAAATGGCAGACATGTTTTAACGTTTCTCTTTATTTTGT
Organism: Kuschelorhynchus macadamiae; assembly: GCA_030620095.1. Lineage (NCBI taxonomy): Eukaryota > Metazoa > Arthropoda > Insecta > Coleoptera > Curculionidae > Kuschelorhynchus > Kuschelorhynchus macadamiae. The sequence goes on from JAUTXW010003008.1 coordinate 79,535, forward strand.
GTCTAGATTATTCCCGATTTGAGTTATAATATAATATATATAATAAATATAAATGTCTTCCTCCTGCTTAGAGAAACACGATATGGTACGCATTTATTACATTAAATTTCTGTTAGAAATGCGTAAACAGCATGTGAAAGATATCTGCATAAATAACCTAAACGATAACCCCATTTTACTTATTTTGCAAGACTTGAAAATTTAGCAGATTAGGCAACCACGAGAAAGATACAACAAGCGAATGGATCCAGAAGAAGGAAGGCATATTTTAGATGCTGTAAGTTTATAGATAGCAGTATCAAAGGTTATTTATTTCCTAATTTCTTTATTACATAACGAAACTGCACCTATATCTTCTACCAGAGCATTTGAAGACGTATTGGAAAAACCAGAAATGAGAATTTGGCGAACTCCTAAATTAACCCGATACAAACCGTATAAAATTCATGTAAGCCAGACCTTTAGACATAGTGATTCCGAAAGGCGCCTAGAATTTTGCCATTGGCTTCAAAATAAACTACAAGAAGATGAAGATTTTTAAATAAGGTAATTTGGACGGACGAGTGTAGCTTTTCCAGTTTATTACCATCATAATGAACATTATTTGTCTGTGAATAATCCGCGACAAAATCAACAGGTAAGTCCTCAGGGAAGGGAATCTTTTGCTCTATAGGTAGGAATGTAGTATCGCAACAAGATTATTGGCCTATTAATATCGGAATGCCACCTTACATAAGAGGAGCACAGAAGTTCTTAATAACTTATTTCCTGGCAAATGGGTTGGGAAACAAGTTGTTGTACGCTGGTTTCGTTCGTCGGCATCGATCATGGCTGGCGGCCCGCGTTGACCTCATGGTTATTAACGGAGGCGAGTTTTTCTCGAGTGTTCCCGATCAAATTTTCAGAGGGGCGCATAGGTAATATACGGCTTACGTCGGCAAAGTTTGGGTCAACCGCCGCGCCGAGGAAACTTAATTATTTTTATCAGTTGATGCGTTTTAAGTGGTTCGTGTGATAGGTTGTCATTACGATTGCGTATTTTTATAGATTTTTTTTTCAAAAGTTTACATTTTGTTTGTTGATTTTGTGGTTTAAATTAATGTTTTAAAAAAAGATAGCCACAGTATTTTAGAATATTAAGACTTTAGAAGCCGTTTTCAATTATTTTAGCGAGCTGAACTTTGAGAAACGACTCGAATTTAAGACCAGTAGTCGACCTTTGCCGAAATTTAGAATTCAGCAAACAAGTAAAGACAACGACAAAGAAATAAATCGTTATTTTTGTAAAAATATGTACGATTTATCTGCCTGGACATGTGGTTGCGAAATAACAAAAACATTTTATTGTTTCGTGTGTCTGATTTTTTCAGATGACACTTTGTGTTGTATTGACCACCTTGAAAAGTTGACCACGAGCCGCCACTGATTGGATTGTTATCCATTGATTTAACTCAAAAATGTATTGAAGCCAACGGTTTTCGTTTTGAATACTTATTATAATGTTTATTTTTGCTACTTTCATGTGTGCTTAAAAATCTTTTATATATTAATTTTATTTAAATTGGCTAATTGTTGAATTATTTGATAATTGCTCTGTTGTTTGCTAATTATTGTTAAATACCCCTTACATTTTAGTTTTTAATAAATATTTTAAAATTTAATCTCGAAGCTTAATACAAAAAATCATTCTTGCAAAATAGCTTTTACTTTACGGTATTAATGATATCAAAAAGATAAAAAATACGTAATAGGTAATAATCTAAAAACACGTTCATATTTTTTTCTATCAATAATACTGTAAATAAGTAAATCAATTCTTATACTCTTCCAAGCCTCTATGAAAACTTCTAATTAAAAAATATCACTTTCCGTAAGAATAATGTGTATAACAACGATGGATATATTGGACAAAGTATGTTATAGACAGAGGAGGTGTCTAGATAGTGCAATGTGGTATTTTCCTTAAAAATAACATATTTTTCGAAGGTTTGTAATAAGTAGTAGTTTTAGTGATATCAAAAAGGAACCAATAGAGATAAAAAGACACAGAACTGTATTTTAAAAAACGAAAAACGAAGTTGATGATGGTCGCTCAGACGAAACGTCTTTGAGCGAGTGTCCGATATGCCTCGAATTTGGGACTGGGTCAATATATTAATTTGAAAATACTCTTAAAACTCTGTGCGTAGTTAACGAATGCCCTTTTTATATATGCTACAAATCTTTATTCGGGAAACAGTAAAATGTCAGTCAGAAATGATCAAAATCTATGAAATAAAATGAAATGTTGACTTTTCTGTGTAATTGTAAAAATGCATTTTATAATTAAAAAATAAGTACTTTTTAGATTAATTCTGGAATTTCGTAATTATTTTCTTTGTCATTTTAAAAATATGCCAATTTAAAAAAAAATTCATCGTCACATAGTCGTGATTGAAACTATATAAACAAATTTTTTTATTGTTAACTTTAATCGTAGTAAGTATAATTTGTGACTACAGATGCAATAATTAAGCAAATATAATAAAAACGGCTAATAAAATCGAAAAACCTAACTAAGTAGAATATTAACATTGATACTCTATTTAACTTTCACAGACATGACTAATCCGGGTCATACAAAGAGATTGTGTTTATGAGAACTTTTGAACATGATATCAAAGATTACAACATATCATAAACTTAACACAATTAACCAGGGAAAAAAAACAAATTATGTTTGACTTTTGTAAAATAAATATTAAATAATACACATGAATGACATTGATACGAAATATTTTCAGTTGAACGTTTTTGATTATGTTAAGTATATAGAAATGAGTTATACAGGTTAAGTCTGGCAAGCGAGACCCCTCTTTATTTCTGTGATAACTGAGAATAGAAGAAAAACTTTATATAAAGTATTTTTAATATTCATTGAACTTTATTGTGTGACGAGCGTTCACTATACAGAGTTGTTCAAAAAAGTTGGGCGTGGTCTAACTTTGCATTTTTAAATGTATTTTTTATTTCAGTTTTAAATTCAGCTTGCAATTCTGGATGTTTTTTGTATAACATACTATCATCGTAAATTTAATAGTTTTCGCCAAAATGATATTTGAAAAAAAATTGTAGTTTCCCTCTACAATTGTGAAGCAACTACCAGCTGAAGCCGTCACAAAAATGCGGTCCAATAACCTGCGATCCTAAAATTCCGCCCTATACATTTAAAGACCAAACTCTTTGATTGTCTACAGCTCTCATCCAATAGGGATTTGAAGTACTGTAATAGTGTATGTTGTGTCTATTAACAGCTCCATTACTTTTCAAATCAGATTCGTCGGTGTATAACATTTCTCAATAATGATTCATTTTCAATAACTCGCAATTGAAAATCTCTACAAAAATTTTCCCTGTTTTGAAAATCATCCCCATGGAGTTCTTAATTCAGACAGAGGTGATAAGGATGATACTATGATTTCTAATAATTCGAGATACTGTGCTCTGCGAAATATTCAGATTACCTGCTACTGAATAGGTGCTTGCATTTGAATTCCACTATACACAAAATAACATTGGTTTCATGTTCCTCACTCATTATGAACTGTTTTTTCTTTCTTGTTATGTAGCAAACATTACCAGTTGTTCTGAAATGATGCAATACTTTGCGAAATACCTGACGGCTTGGTTGTCTTCTATCAGGAAAATTCATTTGATACTAACGTTCTGCTGATTTAATTTGGCTACGACATTCTCCAATAATTAAAATCATATCAGTTAGTTCGTTTACGGAAAACTGTTGGTTAGTATTCATCTTTAATTATGAATGTAGAAAATAAACAACTTTTGAAACTAGATAACTTCGATACTTGACAGCGACACGTAAACAAAAACAAAAGAACAATAACTATAGTTACGCACCTGTTTAGCATACTATTATTAATTATCACAGGCTCAATTTAAGACGTCTTTTCGTGATGAGACAGTGACGACACGTAAGGAAGCATTTCATTCGATTTCGAAACCATGTCGGGGGACGTTTAAAAAGTATTTTGTAAAGATGGGGTATTTCGATTGTTTTTATTAACGTTGAGAAGCGTAATATAGGTCTAAATTTGGCTGTGAATTCTTATGTATTATTTAAAATTTTGACATTTCACTCAAATTATGGATAACAATACAAGGATAGTTAAATAAATTTAAAAGCAGAGGCGGGGTTGCCCCCCAAACCCCCCTTGAGAATGCCAACGATAACAGTAAATTTTGATGAACCAAGGCTATTAGAAACCGGTGTCATTTTTATATTATAATCATACATTTTTGACCCTTAAAAAAATAACTACATTCTATACAGAACCTAGTCAATTTGTATTCTAACGGCCTTGTTGTTTAGTTATTAATAAATAAAAAGTGAAATCGAAATATTGTTGTTTGCAAATAGATATTAACTGGTGCAATTTTCATAACAATGCCTGTAACTGGTATTGGTTGCAGCTGGTTGTTGCTTCACAATCGTAGAAGAAAATTATAAAAAAAATTTCAAATATCATTTTGGCGAAAACTATAAAATTTACGATAATAATGTGTGTGTAAAAAATATCTAGAATTGCAAGCTGAGTCCAAAAATGAAATAAAAAAATACAGAGTTACATTTAAAAATGCAAAGTTGAACCACGCCCAACTTTTTTGAACCACTTAGTATAGTAAACGCTCCTTACAAAATAAAGTTAGCTGAATATTAAAAATATTTCGTATAACGTTTTTTTTCTATTCTCAGCTATCACAGAAATAAAGTCGGGGGATCTTGCTTGCCAGACTTACCCTGTATATAATATATTTTTACAAAGAAATGCGTGATAAAAACAATGATTGTAATACAAAATCAAGTCGTTCCGCCCTACTATTAGAAAATAAAAGGACTATATTAAATTCATGAAATGCTGCTTTAATATCGGCAATAAAAATCTATATATTTTTGAGAAGGCAAAATAAAGGCTAAACTAAATCGACAAAAATAACTTTGGGTAATATATCAAAAATGACAGGTCCTATTATAAAACTGACTATGCCACGCTGTATATGAAAAATGTTGATGAAAAGTTCTTTCCAGCAATGCCTCACAATATCTAAAATGCCGAATACCTAAAAAGTTACAGACAATTGAAAAAGAACCACAATTTTTAATATCCTTAAATATTTAAATTTTCTATCTCACGAAGTTTCATCCAAATGAAAACTATTCCCCCCTGTGGCCGGAGAAGTATAATGAAGCGCTGACACGACATGAGCTTTCCGAAAATTTTTATTCTTTTCGCGAATTGTATCCCTTAAATCAGTTCGGTGAGAGGGCACTCATGTGAGCTGCTGTAAGGCAGTTAAGAGGAAATATATTCCACCACATTTGTGTGTAGTTTATGTAATCCTAACAAGTTATGCTTATTGGGTTTTATTAAAGCCGCACTTGGATGAAGCCGGAAATAAACTTTGCAGATTTGTGTGGAAAATAGTTTGCAGATACTATCTGTGCAACCTCCGCTTTAGGAGTACAAATTATGTATAAAATCTAGAAGTAAGTTTCTCCTTTGTACGAGTTTACTGGTTTTATTAGTAGTCGTGCATAATTCGGAACATTTGACGTTAATAGACAATACAGGCTATTTTGTCGTGTTCATAATTCACTCTGAATGGTACTGACCTAGTTGACTTTTTAAATTTAGACGTGTAACTATTCACATTGCTGCCTAACAGGAAACAGGTAATGAATAGTGTTACTGTATTATCTTTAGATATTTTTTTAGACTTTGATTGCTTAGTTTTATGTTCGTGATATGTGAGAAGATTTGTTAATAGTAATATTCTGCATCAATAATAATTAATACATAAGTAAAATACATAATTTAGTATAGCTAGTATATAGTAAGCTACAATTTATTTAACGAAACGTGCTTAACATTTTCCCGAAAGCATTTTTAAAAATATACGGCGGTCCAAGAATGTAAATAAAAGTTTTTTAATTAAAATCACCTTTATTTATAAATGTTGCAGAAATTCTAGATATTATTTAGCAAATATTGCATTTTCAAGACAAGTATAAATATATAACATACCTAATAAGTATTGTTACCAATACCAAAATTTTAATAATCTGCATATCCAAGCATTTTGTATATAGAACACGAACGTTTATGAGCATATCTTAATTATCTCCTTTTTTGAAAATAAGCTCCCTAAATGTCGGGATCACCCTGAGCATATTTCCCGTAAGGTTGTTATTTTTTATCATGTCGATATTCTAAATAAATTTGACAATTCCAACCAATATTACTATTACTAAATTGGTTCTGTCGGGCTTGCATTGTATTTATTTCTCTGATTTTACAACGTTTCTTATGGTAATTCTCTTCAGTCGGTTTTATATACTTACTACATAGATACTACTACAAAATTTATGGTCATATATGTACTAGTTTTGTGTGATAATGCGTGAAGTTTCTGCACTTTGGTTACCTGGACTGTGAAATTTTAGGAGGTTATTTTGAGCTAGAAGTGGTTTTCATATATTTGAAATATTAACGCTTGGCTTACTGGACATTCTTAGATTACTTTTTATAAAAGCTGCTTCTGTCCACTTTCGTTTTCGCCACTGGTACTCTTGTGCAAAAAATGAAAATCAGGTTGAAGAGCATTGATCAGAAGAAAAAATGCATGAACCAAATTTAGTATGAAGCACTTTAAGCATAGAGAGATATTAAAATCAGTATTGATAAAATGAAAGTTTGTAGAAGCAGCTTTCATAGAAGGTCCGTAAGACAAGCGTTAATATTCCAAATATATAGAAATAATTTCTCGCTCTAGATAAACTCCTGTAACATCACGGTTCAGGTGACCAGAGGAACAAGGCAAATGAGACCAAGACATGGGCTCCTGCGTTAATATAGTCCAGGATGGACACGAGTGAATCAAAATTTCTTCGCGTTCTTCAGAAACTAAATCTTGTTCATAGAAACCCTTAGAGTATCACCAAGTTTCCAAGAAGATCTCCAAGAAGAGAATTCCCAGGTACAACAGCTGACTGCGGCATGAGCTGCAGCTGAACCTGAGGTAGAAGAACACCCCGCCTCAGCTCCTCACTGCCCGTCGCTGTGAACAGCAATGACACTGAGGGCCAGGAAGTGGACATTTACGAAGAACACCAAACAGGCTGAACGAAGGGACACTGGCGGTAGCAAACTGGACCAAGGGATAGTGGGACATTGGCAGTGGTCGACTGGACAGACGGAAGGAAGGACGACAATAGAGAAGCACCAATATCCAGTAACGAGAGACGGCACACTGACATCGTGCCGAAAAAGGATCATTCTAACATGACGAGGACCATGTCTTTAAGAGGATTTCCGTAAAAGACGGCATCTAATCTATCTCATATATATATATATATATATATATATATATATATATATATGAATATATGTATATATATATATATATATATATATATATATATATATATATATATATATATATATATATATATATATATATATATATATATATATATATATATATATATATATATATATATATATATATATATATATATATATATACATATATATATATATATATATATATATATATATATATATATATATATATATATATATATATATATATATATATATATATATATATATATATATATATATATATATATATATATATATATATATATATATTGATATATATATATATATATATATATATATATATATATATATATATATATATATATATATATATATATATATATATATATATATATATATATATATATATATATAGATATATATATATATATATATATATATATATATATATATATATATATATATATATATATATATATATATATATATATATATATATATATATATATATATATATATATATATATATATATATATATATATATATATATATATATATA
>JAUTXW010003008.1:90000-92500 GCA_030620095.1 Kuschelorhynchus macadamiae
AAATTTATATATTTTTTTATATTATTTATATATCAGTTAATTTTATATATTTATTTAATTAAGTATATGATAAATTTGATATATATTCTGAATGTCCTTCTTATCATTTATATATATAGGTTCTTTCTTTATTTGATACATTTCCTTGAAATAATTTATGATAATTTATATCTTTAAAATTCTCTTAAAAATTTTATGTCAATATATATTATATATATATAGCTTTCAAGGAAATGTATCAAATAAAGATAGAACCTAATGTAGTAAATGATAAGAAGGACATTCAGAATCTAAGTCAAATTTATCATAACTTAATTAAATAAATATATAATTAACTGATATACACTAAATAATATAAAAAAAAAAAACAAAATTTTTAATAACAACTTTCCAACATTATAATTTACAATTTGAACAACACTTGTAAACATATATATGTTATATATCCACTATATAAAATAAAATATATGCGTTTTTAATATTTGAAAGAATAAAAACATGGCAAGAAAATAGGTTTTTATAAATTGGAATTTATGATTTTATTGTCCATCGGTTAGAAACATTAAAAATGCTCACCTGAACTGGTGCTATTTCCAAGGTATAGTACATATATTTATTTTAACTTAAAGAACTTTTACCTATAAATGTCTTATTTTATTATGAGTTTTGAATGTATAAATTATTATGTGACAAGGTTTATGGATGTTGTTTGTTGTGTACATTGTAAACATTTTAACGCACTGTAATTTAAAAAATGTTCTAGTTTTATCTGTTCATAAAAATTTTTAAATGAAATAAAATAAAAAGCTCTTGAAAAAGCTTCCAAACAAGAAGCGAAACGTCGAGCTAGTGGAGAGAAAAAAAAGAAAAAAAAAATAAATTTACCATTAATTTCACCAAACCTATACCCAAGAAAGAAAATAAATTATATTAAATATATATATATATATATATATATATATATATATATATATATATATATATATATATATATATATATATATATGTATAGATATATATATATATATATATATATATGTATATATATATATATATATATATATATATATATATATATATATATATATATATATATATATATATATATATATATATATATATATATATATATATATATATATATATATATATATATATATATATATATATATATATAGATATATATATAGATATATATATATATATATATATATATATATATATATATATATATATATATATATATATATATATATATATATATATATATATATATATATATATATATATATATATATATATATATATATATATATATATATATATATATATATATATATATATATATATATATATATATATATATATATATATATATATATATATATATATATATATATATATATATATATATATATATATATATATATATATATATATATATATATATATATATATATATATATATATATATACAATATATATATACATATTTATATATATATATATATATATATATATATATATATATATATATATATATATACATATTTATACATATATATATATATATATATGTATATATATATATATATATATATATATATATATATATATATATATATATATATATGTTGATTTTTACTCCTTCACTGATGGAAAAATAAAATGTGTTTTCATTCCGGGTGTACATCCGTTCACTAGTGTCGTTCTGAAAAGAACAGTTTTGCTGACGTTTCGAAGCTTTCTTTCTCGCGTCCGAATAGAGACTGAAGTGTTGGTGACTGCGACGCTTCCTTTTATACCCCCACTCGGGGCGGAAAGTTATATCTGCGCAGACGTTGGTCGTTATTTATGTTTTCCGGATGGTGCTGCTGTTGTTGCGCTAATTGCGCTTGAGTTTTTGCGACTTTAGATTTGTCGATTATTGTCTTGCATACTGTTGGTAGTTTTAATGATTCGTCCCTTTTATTGAAATCACCTTGTTTTTCAATTCCTATGGCTTCTCGGATTATTCTGGTCTTATAATGTTCTATATTGGCAATCTCCCTACAGCCATCGAAATTTATTTTATGGCCGGTTTCCTGATGATGTAGGAATAAAGCTGAGGTTGTTTGTTTATTTCTGATGCTGAGTTTATGCTCTTGCTGATATTCGCCTGTTAGTTTGCCCTACGTACAACTTTTTACAGTCCTGGCACGGAATACTGTACACTCCGTGGTTTTCCAGTTTGATTTTATCTTTTGGGTTTCCGAGTAGTTTACCTATAGTCATTTGTGGCTTGTGTATTGTTTGTATGTTGTGTTTCCTGAGAATTCTTCCGATTCTGCCTGTTGTGCATTTTACATATGGTAAGACTACTCGTTGCTTTCCCGGTTCATATTTTTTGTTGTTCGTTGTTCGGGAGACCTGTGCATTAATAGCTTTCTCTATGGTGCGATTTGTGTAGCCATTTTTCTTTAAAACACTAGATATTACCTTAAGTTCGTTTTGTCTCGTC
>JAUTXW010003008.1:97500-207500 GCA_030620095.1 Kuschelorhynchus macadamiae
GTTTACGTTTTATAATGCACTCTCAAAAAAACCAATGTGAAATAGCTAGAAAGAATAAAACAGAATTTTATATTTGTATTTGTAAAAATGAAATATGACCATATTAGGCCAGGAAAATAGTACATATCATAGGATTTTTTTTATATAAACACCTATACGGAAACTAACTTGGCCAGATGTTTAAGTGGATCTAAATTATGTTATTTTACAAAAATCCATACAAAAAATAATTGGGAAACATATACAAAGAATTGCCTAAATTGACGAAAACTGATTTTTTATTCTATATTAATATGGGTATTTTGGCCATTTTATACGATTTTTAGCGCTTTTTGGAGAGGTTTTGCACTTGTGGATGTAACTTATCCTATTTAAATTTGAGAACTCGGCTATTTTTAAAATTTTTGTAAAATTGTGTGGATTTATACGATATTTTTTGTCAAAGGTCAAATTCTAATGTCTTGTCTTGGTAAATCACGACTCTTTTCGTAAAAGCTTACAATATCATCCTCAACATCATTTAGAATTTGTAGATTTAACTCTTTATCCCCTAACAGCCAACTATCATTGCAATAAACTAAATCAGGAGTGTTTCTGAATTCAACTAAAATCGAAAATGAAGTAAAAATGACGAATTCTTTGGATCAAATGGTCAAAAGTTATTCTAAAACCCCTTAAAAAGTTTGTTAAGTTAACTACTAAACACATTAATAACAAAGTTAATTAGCAAAAGTATGAGAAAAACGCACACATTGAATTTGATTGTGAAAAATACGAAAAAAACCAAAAAGTCAAAATGGCTTCTTAAACCAATTAAAATATTGATTATGATCTGTTTTATATATTTATACTGAAAAACGCGAAATTAGGAGCAAAAATTAAGCTCAAAATGACGATTTCTTAGGTGTAAATTATAAAATGATTCCTGTGGGGCTTCAAATGACAGCTTAGAGTCTAAGGAATTAACTGACCAATAAGTGTCATATAAGCAGTTTGGTTGAACAAAATGGTTAGAAAAAAAACAGCTTTGCTAATAAAGCGATTTTTTTAAATGCATCAAAACCCCCTAAAATTTCTCAGTTTAAATAAGCCAAATTACATCCAAAATCAGAGTTCGGTGACCGATTTTGATATGCTGATATGCAACCTGAAATAGTTGCAAAAAAAAACGTATAAATTAGGCAAAATCGTCATTTTAAAGGTGTTGCCCCTTACTGTTTAGATAAATTTTCTTCGAAAATGACAGTTTGAAAATTTTCATTCAATCTTCTTGTTTCTCCTGTATTTTTTTGTTGGATTCATATCAAAATGTTTTCAGTTCTCTCCTAAGTAAAATTGAATTTTTGTGCGAAATTTGAGGTTAAATTTTTCGCTTTGCGGATTTTTTCCAAATTATTACCACGTCATCTTCATACGACCCCTAATTTTTGAACAAAATTTGAAGTCAGTGAGGTAAGCAGTTTTTAAGCGAAGCTGCGAACTGACAGATAGATCTACAGATCGAGGAAATTGATAAAACATATTTTGTGATATCTATATAGGGACGCTAAAACGTGAAGAAATTTAAAACATGTGGGGTATTTTTTTCACGATTACGAATATATTACCAGTTTATCTCCATACCACAATTAATTATAGCACAAAATGTGAAACCAATAGGTAGTTTTTCTAGGCTGAATTTTTAAATAATTTGTTAAGCCGCCATTTTGTATGAATTGGTTTCGTTCTGAAATTTTACTGGTTGACTCCTACATAATATTTAATTTTAGTGCAAAATGAGGTAAATTGAATAAGTAGTCTCTTAGTAATAAATGTTTTAACAGTTTATTGGGCCGTCGTATTAGATTTTTACCGAAATGACCCCTCATTTTTGTTCAAAATTTAAAGTCAATAAATAGTAGGTAGTTTTTTAGCTATGCTGCGAACAAGCAGACCATCAGACCGACACACAGACAGACAGATAGATGAAGGAACTAGAAAAACGTGTTTTTCGGCATCTAGGGACACAGAAAAAATCTCGAAGGATGTTTTTTTTCGCGAATACAATACTACCCTTTGAGGCTGAGCGTGGGGTTACACATTAGGCCATGCCCAAGTTGATATTTGACTTTTCATAAAGAATTAATTAAAATATCTTACAAGCCGAAATATATATATTGTAAATATTTTTAATGAAACCTAAATTCGTAAACTTTAAATTTTCAAAATAAAGAAAATTATTAGATGAAAAATATTATTATATATATTATGTTGCGCGTGCATTATTGATAAGCGAATACCTTAAAAGACATCGTAATTAATTTCGTCCAAAACACCATCTTTTCGGAAACAATGGGATATTATGTTTCCCATTGAAATCTATCTTCCAAGAAAATGAAATGCATGCCTATCAAGAAAGTGTTCTGTAGAAAGGAAAGAGGTTGAATGTTATCTTAAAAGAAAGTTGTAATTTGGTAATTACCTTAATTAGAATTCAGCACAAAAGTCCCTTAAGTTTAGTAGTAACTTTAAATTTTAAACGAGATGTGCAAGTCAAAACACGTTATCTTTTTTAACCAGGTAAGAGAGATTATTTTTTATGGTTTACACGTATAGCTTTTATTACTTTTTTACGATATTACTTTTAAAAAACTTCGAATGAGGAGGAGGGTCCCAATTCGATATTACGTGTGTTTTTTTTATGTGTACACAGATTATTTGGTGGCTGTTGGACCAGTTTGGATACTATTTTTAGGAAGTAGCGCCGAGATGATCTCTTAATCAGAATATTGCAAAAAAAATTAATCCGCCATATTTTAAATTTTAACAATTTCTTTTTGTTGATTTTTCTATGGAACTGTATATAATGGCATTATATATTATGATATAAGGTTCCGTGGTTTATGTACATCCATTATTTCGGAAAGATGTAATGTAAAACATTTTTCGAGAAATATTTAGCTGATGATCTCTAAAAAGACGAAATTGCAATCGTCGGTCGACTAAAATGGAGTAGTTCGCATGCTGCAATGCAGAACATGTTCTAGAAAGGGATCCTAGTATCCTTGTTATAAAGTTGGCGTAACGTGGCATAAAAACATATTAACATTATTGCTCTCAACGAAAGTCAGGGGTCAACAGTGTTATTCAATACCGGTCGTGGTATTAACAAGCGGAGTAGTTGTTTCTGCGATTTTATTTTGTGTCTTTGTCCTACCTGGGGCTCGTTAGTCTATGGGGGCCTGATGATCTCTAAAGAGAGCGAAATCACGATCGTGGTTTTCCCAGATTCTCCAGATAGCATTATAGTATCCGTGTTATGATGTTGGTGTCACGTGGAATAAAAATATATAAACATCTTGGAGCCTCTTCAAAAAAAAAAAAAAATAATAACTTCATACCACTATGCAAAGTGGCCCTTCTAAAGCGGCTGAAGTCAAAGGCAGAAAAAAAAATATGTACCCTGACATCTGCCAAACGTGGGAAGTTTTCTATGGTATTAATGTGCATAATAATAATTCCTAAAGTTCGTATAAAACCACAATTTCTTGAACACCAGGAAACTTCACAGTTATTCATAAATTCGGATGGATGCAACTAGATCTGTTTGACCAGTGGTTTCATGATTTAAAAAATTAAAGGAAATAAAAATGGTAAAAAATATCTTAATTATTATAGTAAATATTAGTAATATCCATACGCAACAGGTAAAAAATATAAGATTATTTATCGAAAAATATTGGTAAATATATAGATAGTCGACAGCTGCAATAAGGTTGGTTTTGGAATGAGTTGGAAGACATAACTAGGAAGCGAACATCCCGCAAGTAAACCCGGGAGGAAAAAAAAGGCTTCCTTTGTTCATAAATCTATCACCTACAAGTATTGACAGTTATCATATACCTTATACCAGTCTTATTTGATGCCTATCGGCACAGTAAATGGGATCGAGAGAATTCCGTGAGTTCAGCGATTAGAGTTGTCAATCTGCAACACACGGCCTCTGACCGGTTGGCTAAACTCGTTTAAATATCGGTTTTAATAAATTACCCGGCACTGATATTTCCCCCTTTAAGTCTAAATTTTTGAACCGTATTTCTAAACAAGTTGATCTATGTCACGCTACTGGCAACACCTCACCAGATCTTATTGCGGGGGCCCTAAAATTAACTTACTTGTTTTCGGCTTTAGATAAAACTTCTGGCGACTGGCGGCCATCTTCGAAAATTCACATGAATGAATGCCACGATGTTAGGAAAAACATTGCCAATCGATTTAGTGGAGAAGGAGATAAATTTAAGGGAACAGCGTAGTATCGAAGGGGATTCGGAAAATTGTCGGCACTAAAAAAAGCATCACGTTGAGATATGTGGTTTAACCTGTCCCTATATATTTCCACATGTGAGACCAGGCAAGACAGAATTATACTGAAATAAACCCTTCCATTTTAGAATGGAATAAATTTTGGCGAAGTAGGTGAATATTATATTATGCACGTGTTGTCAAAGGATGTTACTTATTACGTGAAGTGAGATTGCCTTGACAACATATCAAACAAAGTCAGTTCATTACACACAATATTGAAAGCGGTTCTTTATTATTTGACCCTCTTTTCGAATCGTAAATAATGAGTTTAAAGAGCTCTATTTGAAATATTGCCGATGATTCGTTTTCACTTTCTTAAAATCACCCATAATAACTTGCTTGTTTTCAGCTTAGCCTAAGTTGTTTAACTTATTCTAAATTTTTAGAAAAAGAAAATGATTTTATATTATATATATATATATATATATATATATATATATATATATATATATAAAAATATATATATATAGTTTGATACCCTTACATTTACAAGCAAAAAAATAAAATATATATATATATATATATATATATATATATATATATATATATATATATATATATATATATATATATATATATATATATATATATATATATATATATATATATATATATATATATATATATATATATATATATATATATATATATATATATATATATATATATATATATATATATATATATATATATATATATATATATATATATATATATATATATATATATATATATATATATATATATATATATATATATATATATGTATATATATATATACACACACCAAAGAAGTAAATCTTGTCGGTGAAAAAATTATTACATAATATTACCTAACCAAACAGTAAACAAATATTTATACTAATAAACAAACAAACAAACAAACAAGGGGGACAACGAAGTGACAAAATTTAGATTTAAGAATTGTGTAATTTTCTTTTGTTTCCTTTATGTTTTTGTGTCTAGATCAGGCCCTTTTGTGTTAAAAATAAGATTATTTTTTTTCCTAGCTGGCGCTAAAGTTATGTTCGGGAAGTTGTGTCATAATTGGGTTATGTTATGTTTATTGTCACATTATTTAATAAGTTATGATAATAGTTTTCTTCTTTACTTAGAATAGATTATAAAAAGCGGTGTAATTATCTATACTTTTTGTTTGTAAGAGCATTTATTTTTTTCCTTCCCTGATTTTGCAGCCATATTTGTATTCTTGATCTGAATAGATTAATAGAATTTAGAGTTTTTATACTAGGTGGGAGCTCATTACGTATGTGTGGACTAATATATGTAAAATATCTTTGGGCTAATGAGGTTTTAATGTTCGGGAGAGTGCCAGTTTGGGATTTATGTCTGGTGTAATGGTCGTGTTGGTTGGGTCTAAGGGTGTCTTTTTTCTTGTATTGCCTTAGGGCTATACTTTCAACATATAGTTGTCTTAAGTCAAAAATTTTGGATTCGTCAAACAATAAATCAGTTGGGTATAATCGGTTCTTGTTATATATAAGTTTTAGTATCCATTTTTGAACATTCTCTAATACTTTAAGATGAACGTCACGTACACCACCCCAAACTATTACGCCATATGTCAAATGTGGCTGCACAAGTGATAGATAAAGTGTTTTTAGATATGGAATTTCAAAATATTTTTTTAATTCTTTAAACTTGCGTATTAAACATCTTAGTGTATTGCTGATATAGTTGGTATGCTCATTCCACTTCAGATGAGAATCTAGTATGACTTCCAAGTATTTTATTTTAGGCTTGGATGTTATAGAGATAGTAGTATTTGCATTTATTTCTATAGAGACTTCATTATAGTCTGGAAGAGAGTCGCCGTAACTACCATAGGGCATGAAATAAGTTTACTCATAATTACTGGTAAGAACATGGTTATTGAACCATTGAAATATTTTTGAAAGATCAATTTCCACAATTTTTTTAAGCGCCCTCCAGCTTTTTTCCCTGTAGATTATTGCAGATTCATCAGCAAAGCATATCAGTTCCCCTGAAGAGTCGATGTTGAACACATTATTCATATAAAGTATGAACAATATCGGGCACAAAACGGTCCCCTGTGGAACTCCGTATTCAACTTTAGCCTCTGTACTTGTACTTGCACCAATTTTTACGCTTTGGGTGCGGTCATACAGATAGCTTTTAAACAGTTCTAAGGCTGTGCCTCGTATACCAGAATTCTCAAGGATACCTATTAATTTTTTATGATCCACTGTGTCGAATGCCTTGGCTAGGTCAACAAAAACACCGAACACTTTTTCTCCACCATCTAATGAATCATTTATAGTTCTTGTGAGTTTGACCAAGGCATCTTCAGTTGAAAGATTATCTTGAAACTCAAATTGACTTTCAGATATAACCCCGTATTTTTTTAAAAAATTGAAAAGACTATTTTTTATGATTTTCTCTATAATTTTGCTGGTGTTATTAAGTAGTGAGATTGGTCTATAGTTTGAAGGTGTAGTTTTATTTCCAGTTTTGTATAAAGGTGTAATAATTACTCTTTTTTGGGTTTTGGGAAAAGTTCCTGTTTCAAAACATTTGTTAATTATGTGGGTAAGTGGTGCTGATATAAAATCTTTAAGGTCTTTGAATATTTCGTTTTTGATACCGTCAATTCCAGGGGTTTTGCAATTTTTTAAAGATATTATTATTTGTTTTACTTCGTTAGTATTTGTAGGCGTTAAAAATATACTGTGCTCATTTATAGGTGTGGGGTATATAAGGCCATTTTGCCATAGTTTTTCCGACGCTACTAAAATATTTATTAAAGCATTCAGCTATTTCAGATTCTTTATATAAAGTTTTATCTTCATTTCTAATTTCGCAAATTGAATCTTTTTTTATTTGATTTTTATTAAGAATATTTTTTACATTTTTCCATAGTTTATCGGGTTTTTTAAGATTTTTGTCCATTTTAGGTTTGTAATACCTAATGTAAGCCTCATCGAGAATTTTATTTAAATTATTTATATATATATATATATATATATATATATATATATATATATATATATATATATATATATATATATATATATATATATATATATTCAATTTGTTTCTTAAACCCGGTATATATTAATTGGACTTCTTTCTTGGGTATAGGTTTATTTGCAAAATCAAACAATGGGATTAACTTGACGTTTCGCCTATCATAGTAGGCTTTCTCAAAAATTGCTCATTCCTTTATTATTTTTTTTTGGTATATATAGTTTTCCTTACTTATCTACAATTAATTTAAAAAACCTTTAGTGGTCTAATTATAAAATGACATTTACAATTTTTCTAAAACTGATTTAAAATTTTATATTATTGACAATAATTATTATAAAATTAATAAACTAAGGTTACATACCTCGAAAAATACATGTTGATTATTTATTTACATTTTATTTATTGCCAAGCAACTCATGGCACAGTTTTAGGTAAAAAGGTGTTCTTATCTTAGTACGTTTTTTTTGTATATCATCATATATATATATATATATATATATATATATATATATATATATATGCAAGTCCTTGATTCAGGTCGTGTAATGCCATTTATTGCAGATAAGAAACCATTTTCAACTAAACAGTTCTTGTACTCTTCTTCAATATTCTCGTTACTGAGGAGGTCTATGTTAATATCTCCTATCAACATGCAATGATTATTTTTTTTAAATCGATTTTTATTTCGCTCTAAATAATCTCCTAGATTTTTATTAAAATTATCGATGTTAGTTGAAGGCGATCTATACAATCCCAGTACATTAAAGCTTTCATTTTTTTGTTTCATTTTCAGGTTAATTATTTTAATGTTATCCAGGGAGTCAATACTAAATTCATATTTTAGATTATCTTTAACATATATGACAGTGCCGTCGTGGCTGCTAGCTTTTCCGTAGTTATAAATGAGTTTGTAGCCAGGGATGTTCAACAAAGAAATATCATCTAATGCAAAGGTCTCTGTTAATATAATAATTTCAAAGTTATTTTTTAAAGCTGTTAAATATACTTGCAATTCAGTAATATGTTTTTCAAGACTCCTTATGTTTGTGTGGTATATTGAAAATATTGATTTTTTTGTCTGAGAAGTTAGTGTATTCATCAAAGTTTCCTATTATTGTGCTCTTTACTTTATCACTTCTAAAGTCTCTCAAGTAATTATTCATTATAAAATAATAATTTCAAGAGAAGGGCTATCTATAATAAACAATAATACAGTACATATTCCATGAAATTTCGTAAAATGTGCCTAACCAAAACCTATAAATACACATATACACCTATATTAATAATTGTATAACTATAACTATTTAAAAATTAAATAATATTAGTATCACTAACAAACAATAATAAAAACCTGCAAAGTAAAACACTAAACAAAACAAATTATTAAATTTTTTTTTTGTATTTAAAGGAGAAAAAGAAGTCCCTTTTTTAAATATAATAGTGCAGACTGTAATTTTTGGAATAAGAAGAAAAGAAATAATTATTCAATTGTCGAAAACATTCTTCCGCTTCTGAGAGTCTTCTTTGGATTATCTTCTTTAGTTTTTCTGGCGTCTCTTCTTTTCCTTTGTTATGAGCAGGATTATTTGCGTTTTTACGGTTCTCCACCTCCTCACTTTCAGAAACTTCTTCAGTCTCTTTTTTTTTCCAAATCTTCTATGGTAAACTTTTTTCCATCCACAAATAGAGAGTAGTTTTTGACCTCTGTTTTTTTTTTATTCTCCTTGGCAATTTTTAAATACTTTCTTAAAAGCTTTCTGTTCTGGTATTCCTTTTGGGTATAATCAGCTGAAAGGTACACTTGTTGATTTATAAATTTACTGGCGTTTTTTAGGATCTCTTCCTTTAAGAAATAACTTGTTAACTCTATTGATATGGGGCGGGTTGTATTATTATTGACTTTTCCCAGGCGGTAGAAATTTCTGAAATCTTGAAATTTGCAAGAAATTTGTGCGTGGTCGTTTAATAGTTTCAAGAAGTTTTGGAGGTCAGTTGATTTATCTTGGTGTTCTTTAAAATTATATACCATCAAATTGTACTTTTTTGTGTTTTTTTCGATCTTCTCTATTTTCTCTTTAAGATTTATATTTTCCTGTTTCAGTATTTCGTTTTCTAGTCTTACTTCGTGTAGCTCTTTCGACAATTCTTCTCTCACTGTGCTTATCTCTTCCTTAATCTCCTCCTTGGATTGCGCAATTTGCTCCTTAATTTCTCGGTTTGACATGAGTATTTCTTTTATCAAATCGTATAATTGTTTTGTGGTAACTTCTTTCTCTCCCATAGTTTGGCTCTTCAGAAATTAAAATATTAGAATTAACTGTAATAGTATTATAGTGTATGGTCGCCTTTAATCCTTTTAATACAAGATGTTCTGTTTTTGTTTATTTCCATGAGTTATCTAGCAGTCACTTGCTGAATATACATTTAAATGGTTTAGATTGCACTTTTCTAACTATATACTGTATGCTTTGTATTCTGAATGGCAGTCAGTTGAACATATTTGTAATTATAATATATAACGATATATTTTGTACTTTAGAAAAATAAATTGTTTTTAAAAAGCTATTCGCGTAGATCGATTAGTTAACTGGCGCAGTCGTACGGTATTTTC
The DNA here is from genome assembly GCA_030620095.1 of Kuschelorhynchus macadamiae. Taxonomy (NCBI): domain Eukaryota; kingdom Metazoa; phylum Arthropoda; class Insecta; order Coleoptera; family Curculionidae; genus Kuschelorhynchus; species Kuschelorhynchus macadamiae. The sequence goes on from JAUTXW010003008.1 coordinate 107,471, forward strand.
GGGATCGGTTATCGATTGAATATCGGAAAAATCGAACTAACCGAAAATATAGAACCTAACAGAACTGTTCATTGTGAGGTGTCGGAACATTCATTTTGGAGCTGTACCTTATAGTGATCGAAGATTGGCCCAAATTCGCCCAATTCTTGCAAAAGCCAGGACGTTTGTGGGAGGACCAAATAGCCGACCAAGACTCTGACCTTATAATATAGGAAATGTGGAAGAAAATCTTCTGTGTTATGTAAGTGCAACAGATGTCTTTTTCTGACGTAAATGATATTATTAAACAATTTAAAAATCCAACAACCTTCAACTGACTCTGCTTCTAACCTTTCAGAAGTAAATATTTTATTAAATAGTACCGCAGGTACAAGAAAAAACTTTTTATCTGAAAATAATAGTAATAATATGGCTCAGTTTAAACCTGAATATTTAAATTGTGTGCCACAATTTGATGGCAGTCCTAATGATCTTAATAGATACTTAGCTGTATGTCAAAGTATAATAGATGCTTTTTATAAACCCAATGAACCTGATAATTTTCAAAATATTTATTTACTCAATTCAATAATAGGTAAATTATCAGGAAATGCAAAACTAGTGTTAGGTACCCAGAATGTTACAACTTGGAACGAATTAAAAAATATTTTAAGCAGACATTTCGCTGATCAGCGTGATGAAGCTTGCTTAAACAGAGATCTAGTAATGCTTAGGCAACAAAATAACGAAAAACCTTGTCAATTTTATGATAGAATATTACATATCCTAAACCTACTTTGTTCATATATAAATATACACGAAGAAAGTGATGCTGCAAAAACTTTAAAAAGAAATTTGTATAACGATTTAGCTTTAAAAACTTTTCTTTCGGGTCTTAAAGAACCATTAAGTACGACATTACGTTGTATGCGTCCAAGTGATCTCCCTCAAGCCATGCAATTTGTAACAGAGGAATACAACACACACTATTTTCAAAATGTTTCAAAACCTAATAATCAAAAACCACCTACACAACATTCTAGGCCCACACATAATCAGTTTTATTCTCCACCCTCTAATTTTAATAGAAACACACAGTATGACACATTCAACATGCATACACCACACAACTTATTTTATAATAAACCAACATTTCCTTCACAACCTATTCCAGTAAGACCTAATTATAATCAAATACCAAGAAACTTTCCAACAAATTCACAAGTATTTAAGCCTCGATCGAATAATGTAAATGTATTTAAGCCTAACCCAAATCAGTCGTTTCCAAAGCCGACGCCGATGAGTATATCGACAAGGCAGACAAATAACACATTTAGACCAACACCTGGCAATCGTCAACCATCATACATTAAAAATTATTTTAAGCCAAATCAGCCCCAGAATTTTATAGCTGAAGAACTCTATAATACGAATACTATCGAACAAATCAACGAAACCCCGTATTATGCTGATAATATGGAAGGTAAAAATTATAATGACGACGATGAATATGTTACTAATATGCCACAAAATATAGGTCATGAAACACAAACAAGCAACGAGCTACATGTAGGTCAATACCCAGAAACATGTGATCGTGAAGGTTACGCTTCCTCGAGTAGCGATGGAAATTTTCCATATGCGACTCAAGACGACAACGAAACATAACGCCCGAGATAATATCACTTAACAACACTAATACTAGCGAGCTGTCATATATTATATTCCCTGAATATAATTTAAAATTTTTAATAGATAGTGGATCAACAAAATCATTTATTGACCCTAATCTTGCAAATAAATTTTATTCTAATTATGTAGTTTATGATCCATTTATTGTCTCGACAGTTTTTCAACAATCAGCACACGAATACAGTGTAAAAATTCCGGCGTCTCGCATATTTAAATTACCAAGAAATAAATACTTAAAGTTCTACTTATTCAAATTTCATAATGTTTTCGATGGCTTAATAGGACTCGACAATTTACGAGAATTGCAAGCTAATATTAATTATGACAAAGGTTTCTTAATAACTCCAACTGCTAGGATTAAATTGCAATTCACAAAACGCAAAGCCAGATAAATAATATTACTATTTCGGCACGTACAGAACAAATCGTGAAAATTAAAACAGATATACAAGAAGGCGAGATAATAGTCCCGTATCAAAGGTTACATAACTGTGAAATCCCAAATTGTCTAACAATCGCAAAAGATGGTTATGCATTAACCACTATCTTAAATAATACATGCCAACCGATAACATTAGATATCTCCGAGCCTTTTAGTGTTGAAAAATTTGATATGGCAAATATCGAAAATATTAATTTAAATAACTTTGATGATCAATTGACACCAATTAATTTTGACCCTAACCAAATTCGTACTAGCCATCTTAACGAAGAAGAAAAATCGAAAATCTTACAACTCTGTAAAGAATTTTCGGACATTTTTTATTATGAAAACATGCCTTTAACCTTTACAAGTAAAATAAAACATTCAATTAAAACTACTGACGAGCAACCTGTATATACTAAATCTTATAGGTACCCTTTTGTACATAAAAAAGAAGTCGAATCACAAATAAATAAAATGTTAGAGCAAAAAATAATCCGTCCAAGTAATTCTCCGTGGTCTTCACCAATATGGGTGGTACCTAAAAAGGCCGATGCGTCGGGAAAGCAAAAATGGCGTGTAGTTGTAGATTTTCGCAAAATTAACGAGAAATCAATCGATGACAAATATCCGTTGCCTAATATCACCGATTTGCTAGATAAACTTGGCAAATGCCAATATTTTACAACCCTCGACCTCGCCAGCGGGTTCCATCAGATCGAAATGGATGAAAACGATATCCCAAAGACGGCATTTAACACCGAAAATGGCCATTTTGAATTTACGCGCATGCCTTTTGGTCTCAAAAATGCACCAGCGACCTTTCAAAGGGTCATGGATAGTATACTTCGAGGAATACAAAACGAAAAGTGTTTGGTATATCTCGACGATATTATCATATTTTCAACATCACTACAAGAACATGTTGAACGACTTAGGTCAGTTTTCCAAAGGTTACGCGAGTCTAACTTTAAAATACAGTTAGATAAAAGTGAATTCCTAAGACGAGAGGTAGCATATTTAGGTCACATAGTAACACCTGACGGAGTACGACCTAACCCAGATAAGATTCAGGCAATAAAAAATTATCCAATACCAAAAACCACAAAACAAATTAAAGGATTTCTCGGATTATTAGGATACTATAGACGATTTATAAACAACTTTGCAAAAATCACAAAACCTCTTACTAAATGTCTAAAAAAGGGCGCAAAAATAGAACATGACCAAGAATTCATTAACTGTTTCGAAACATGTAAAACTCTCTTAATTAACCAACCTATCTTACAGTACCCTGATTTCGCAAAACCATTTAATTTAACGTGTGATGCCAGTAATGTAGCTCTAGGTGCCGTCCTATCACAAGGTAATATAGGTCAAGACCTACCAGTAGCGTACGCATCACGGACACTTAATGATTCGGAACAAAACTACTCGACTATAGAAAAAGAATGCCTTTGCTTAGTATGGGCAACAAAATACTTTCGTCCATATTTGTTCGGACGTAAATTTAATATTATTACGGACCATAAGCCCCTTCAATGGCTTTTTAGTTTAAAAGATCCCAACTCCAAATTATTACGATGGCGAATCAAATTAGAAGAATTTGACTATAAAATTATTTATAAAAAAGGAAAGCTAAATACAAATGCAGACGCCCTGAGTAGAATCGAAATACACACTAAAGAAACTGATGGATTCTCAAATATCGTATCCTATATAAATGACTTCAATAAACAATTAGAAGAAGAAAGAAACACAAGCAATAATACCACAAGAGATAACGAAAATTTGGACCAAATGTCAATAGTGGCCCAACCTGATATCGAAGCACAGAACGAAACTGTTGACATACCAGCAGATGACGATAGTCAAACTATACATACAAATAACGAACAAGACCCCATAGTAGGTGTTCCAATAATTGAAACAGCTGTTAACTACGGCGCTAATCAAATAATAATTTCGCAAGTCTTACACTCACCAGCAAAGCCAAGAAGACTAATATTATTTGAAAAGAAAAGACGCCTTATAGTGCAATTATCAGAAAATAATTTCGAGAATGACATCTTACAGTTTATTAAAGAAAATGTAGTACCCGATAAACTATACTCCCTGTATTTCGAAAACCCTTCCACCTACGAACCTTTTTGTGAAGTGGTAAGAAAACATTTTAGATGGCCATCTCTTAGATTTAAAAGATGTCTCACAAAACTTATTGACGTAATAGATAAAAATGAGATTCCAGAAATTATAAAAAATTACCACGAAAGTAAGACAAACCATCGTGGGATAGAAGAAACCGAAACACGTATAAAAGGAAAATATTACTGGCCTAATCTCAAAAACTCAATACAGACATACATTAATGAGTGTGAAATTTGCCAACAAAGCAAATATGAACGACATCCAATAAAAATGGAAATGAATATTACTCCAACTGCCACGAAACCCTTCGATATTATCCACCTAGACACGTATACCTTAGACAAAGAGAAGTTTCTAACTATCATTGATAGTTTTTCTAAATATGCACAGGCATATCATTTGCAAACATTATCTGGTACAGAAGTATCGGATAAACTAATTACTTTCTTCTCACATCACGGAATACCCACCAAAATTGTTGTTGACAACGGGACAGAATTCAAAAATACTGTTGTAACAGAACTATTACAACTTCATAAAATAAAAGTACATTTTTGTTCTCCGCACCATCCACAGTCCAACGGTGTCATCGAGAGGCTTCATTCCACCTTATCTGAACACGTAAGATTACTAAACAATCAGGGATTTCTTAAAACACCAATTTCTCAAAAAATAAAATATGCTATTTTAGCATACAATCATACTATTCATTCTGCAACTAACTTCAAACCGATAGACGTGATAAATGGACACATTAGCCCCAATGACCCCTTTAACTTAACGTTAGATCAGTTGTTGATAACAGATTATGTTACCGAACATAAAGATAAAACAAAACTCCTCTACGCAAAAATCAATGAACAACTAATAAATAAAAACGAGCAAGTAATACAAAAAATTAATGAGGACCGTGATAAACCAAATATATTCACACCAGAACAAAAAATATATGTCAAAAAACATGTACGACAAAAACTAGGCAATACATTTTTACCACCCACACAAATAGAAAATATCGACTCTATTCGAAAAACAGTAACAACACCCACACATGCCAAAATACATATGGATAACCTCAAACGACCCCTTAGAAATAAATACAGTTTCGACACATAACATTAAATTACCAAAATTAAATGAATTACACATGCCCACGTACTATATAAAACCTCACTAAGTATTACAAGATATGACTCAATAACTATAACATAACTTTTATTAAAACTATAACAAGAAACACACAATTTTAACACCAGCTATTATATTTCAGCATTGTGCATGCATACTGCAGCCAAGGACAGGTTAAAATACGACGCTTGGACGATAACCCCGGAATATTACCCATTAAACTAGGGAATGCAAAAATGAAAGACTATACCTACACCATGATGCATTATTACGATTTAAATTTGATAATTACAGAAATAAATAAACTGAATCTCAGGTCAAAAAACGTGACTTCATTGCTAGACACACATACCGAATATTATGTTGATGTTAGCAATTATTTAAAAATACTGAATTTAACACAAAATCGAGTAGAAACCAAAAAAGAATTATTACCTAATCATAATAGAATTAAAAGAGGATTAGTAAATGGCTTAGGATCAATATTTAAAGGTGTGACAGGGAACCTTGACGCATCCGACGGAGATCACTATGAAAACCTTATTCAAAATTTACAAAACAACCAAAATAAGTTACAAGCAAGCATTTTGAACCAAAACTCAGTTTCTTTAACAATAATCGAAAAATTTAACCATACAATAGAACAGATAGGTAATAATGAAAAACTTTTGGATTCAAAAATAAATCAAATTGCATTTATCATTCAAAAATCTACTTACAGAGAAAATTGTCTTTATATTAAAGATGTAATTAATCAAATTATCAATGTATTTGAAATAATTGATTCGATTCTCCAAGACATAGAAAACTCTTTAACATTTTCGAAATTGAAAATTATACATTCAAGCATAATAAGAACGGAGGACCTTTTTTCCGAATTAAAAATTTTGCAAAAACGTATAGGCTTAAAACAAATGCCTATACCAGTAACATTGGAAAACATCTTACTTTTTGAAAAAATAATTCAAGTTGAAGCATTCATTTTTAATAATAAAATAACCTATCTCCTTCATGTTCCAATAGCGGCCCCTGAAACTTTCGATTATTTTCACCTTTATTCTGTTCCTATATACTGTCAGAGTCTGTTTAAGGTTGTTTTACCGCGTAATAAATATGTAATAAATATGTAATAAACTATGGACAAGAGTGTCAAAAAATTATGTCCGAGGACTACCTCTGCACAAAGGAAGATCTCAAAGAAATCCAAGAAGACAGCCCTTGTGACGTAAAACTTCTAAACTCCGACAAAAACACCTCCATATGTAAACAGACCGAAGTCAAGTTAACCGAGCCAATTGTCAGTCAATTAGATCAAACTGATCAATGGATATTGGTTCTTCCTACTAAACAGTCAATCAAAATTAAATGTGCAGGTCAAGAAGAAATCCAAAAACTTATGGGCACCTATTTATGCCATATTCCAACCGGATGTCAAATCAACGTAAATTCGTTAATAATAATTAACGAAAAAAGAAATATCAAGTCCACCCAACAGCCAATCCTTTTTCCGGACTTCGAAAAAGTAACAACTTTCCTGTCTACATTAAATTTAAGTTTTCATCTACAGGACCTGAAGTTAGACGAACTGCATCTCCTAAGTAAATAAATTAAAGAAAACGAACCATATTTAAGTTTCAAAGAAATAAGAAGACTCCCAAGTATAGGGACTGTCCTCCTATATGCCATGGTAATCATTACTTTAGAAAAATAAATTGTTTTTAAAAAGCTATTCGCGTAGATCGATTAGTTAACTCATGCGAAAAAAGTATGTTTATTCCGCGATAAGGATATTTGATGTTGTTTATTGTAAGCTATCGTGGCCGATATTTTGGATTTATTGTAATAATTATTTTACATTTACTGAAATAAATGGTATGTACATCCGTGACGTGTCCTGTTATGTATTTTATGTACTTTTCCGCTTTCAACAACACATTTTACTATAGTAATTTTCACTTTATTGGAGAACCAAGCAGTCTGACGTGCGTCTGGTAAGGCCAACCACACACCACATATATATATATATATATATATATATATATATATATATATATATATATATATATATATATATATATATATATATATAATATATATATATATATATATATATATATATATATATATATATATATATATATATATATATATATATATATATATATATATATATATATATATATATATATATATAATATATATATATATATATATATATATATATATATATATATATATATATATATATATATATATATATATATATATATATATATATATATATATATATATATATATATCTTCAGGTCTTTACCAGTACAGTCAACAAGTTGAGAAACGGACCAACAGGAGCAAAATCACAAATGTCGGTTTTTCTCCTGTTGGTGATTCTTGTGTGGTTTTGTTGTTGTTATACTCGTCTGTCATCTAGTTGACTGTACTGATGAAAACAGAAACACGTGTCTTGGGTTGGCCAAATTCAATTTTACTTTAGCGGTCATCCCAAAGAATTCGCTACGAGGGATGTTCTAGGTAAAGGTCAATTTACCGATTTATTAAAATTAATTTTTCTTCATATTTATTATGTACATATATAGTTTCTCCCGTTTTTGTTAAATTTTTATATTCTTTTTGTCAAGCCGAATAGTTATATTGCACATGCTCAAATAAGAGTTTATGATAATACTTTTATTTTGTTTACATTTGTAATAATTACTCAGGTTAAAACAAATATACGTTTTTCATCTCCACAAATTTTATTGTCGAAATCTAATATACATACGTACATACACTTCATTCATTTACCTATTTACATAAAACCACTGCATCGATACTCCAGGATACCAATTTTTGAATTTTGTTTTTATTTGTTATTCATTTATATTTATTTTAGAATTTGTATTAATTTTTTTGTAACTTTATTTACATTATCTATAAAAAAATCAATTATGACATTTATAATTTTCATTCATATAAAGAGGTCTTTATTGTAGGAAACGATTTTTTAAACAATTAATTAGGTCGTCATTTTATTTTGCCATATAAAACTGTACTGCACCGATTTATATATTTTTTTAAATGATTGTCTGGTGACTGAGATCTTTCAAAACTATTTTTTGTATTGTAAATTTATATAGGGTGTGTCAAAAAATCTGGTCACAGATAAAAAGCTGCATTTTGGCACACAGGTTGATAGTACGATCTAGAGGTTCGATAATAAGGGGGGTGAACCTCACCTTAAATATTACAACATTTTTTATTTAAAAAACGGTTGTTTTTCTTGGAAAAAGGAACTGTGTATTTTATTTGATTATTTTAAAATTTCTTATAAATGTATACAGGGTGATTAAAAAAATCGGGCCACTGAGTCATCACGATTCTGCTCAAACCGCTTGACGTCAAAAGCTGAATTATGGTATACAGGTTGATTGTAGGATCTGGAGTTTCGTTGAGAAGGGATTTTTCAAAAACCAAATTTCAAGAGGATGAAACCGTAAATATTACAATACTTTTTATTTCAAAAACGGTTAGTTTCTCAAAAAATCGCTTAAAAAGTATATTTTATTTTATAAAATTCATACAGGATGTTCCAAAAATTGAAAATAATTTATAAACAAAAAATCTCCCAAGACCCTGTTGACAAAAATTGAAAGAAAATGCTACAAAAAAGTAGTCTATAAAGAAGAAGAAGAATCAGTAATTGTTCAGACCGATTTTATAAACATTTAATTAGAACGCAATTTTGCTACGCCATCTTGGATTCGCACCCAAACCTTTACCAGTTTATCCCTATATAACACTTGATTTTTGTGCAAAATTTAAAAACAAACGACGAAGTAGATATTCTTAAACCGATTTTTTAAATATTTTATTATACCGTCATTTTGCTCCACCACCTTGAATTTGTACCAAAATTTTACCAGTTCATCCCCATATCACGACATTGGGTAAACAGAAAAAGGAATTTTTTTGTAATATTTTTTTTACATTTTGTTACGTCGCCACTTTGTTCAGCCACATTTCATTTTTACCAAAATGTTACCATGTCATACCCTTATGACCCTTAATTTCGACCAATATTTGAAGTCAATCGAAGTAGTTTTTCAACTATGTCGCGAACAGACAGATGGAGAGACAAACAGATGAACAGACCGACACAATTGAGAAAACATGTTTTTTAGCATCTGGGGACCCTGAAACGTGAAGATCGGAAAAAATCTCGGAGGAAGATTTCTTCGCGATACATTTTCCCTAAAATATTATTAGTCAATTTTTCTATTCTTTTACATGCTTGTAACACCCTTCTATAATTTTGTTCTAGGTGTATCCTGTCAGACATTCAGTTTTTACCACCTGTGACAAAGAAATATTACCTAGGACTCAGGAGGAGATTGATAGTGTCGTTATTTAAATTTTGGCTACATATTATGTTTGCAGTTCGAACAGAAAAGTATTAAATAGCCCTCAGTTCAAACTATAAATATAATATATAACTAAAATGTGCAAACTTGATAATCCAATTCAAAAATGGCTAACTTATAGCGTTTTCTACAGACTTCTATTTTGGTATCAAATGAAACGTTTCGACTAGAATAAAACTGGCTGTCCAATCTCACTTTGCCCAGAAAATATGCGGTCTAGTTTGAATCATGCGAGGGAAACTACAGCAAGAAATGTACTTTCACTAAAATCTTAACTTATACCGTTCATTTTTATTTGTATGAGCTGTCCTCCAGTGAGTGTTTTGTAGACTAGATTCCAAGTCGTAGCTGCATTTTATGAAAAGGCTTAATACTCGGTTTTGTTTACATGAAAAAAGAAATTTTATGGTTTTTATTTTGGTTTAATTATGAATAGATTCGCATTATTCACTCAAAAGATTAAAACAATTATTTATTTTAACTAAATTTAATAATAATACTTTCGCGCAGCATTGTGTATAACTTGATACTTTAAGATGGAAATCATTTAGGCACCTTTAAATGCGCTCTAAAGAATAACTATACTCATATCTCCAAAAATAGAAGAACATTAAAACTGGACCTCCTCTACCGAACACAACGCCCTCCTCCCCCCTAGCCTTATTGTGAAAAAAAAGTTAAAGAATAATTTTAATATTAGCAGAATTTCTAAAAAGAAAAAAAGTTTTAACCGCTTGCGCGCACATTGACTGCACGCCTTCTATGGTCTTAAGTGCGCTGAAGATGTAAAAAAAGTCGTGTGTTCTGTATGCTATTAAAACTATCGATTCTAAAAATACTCTCTCCAGCTCTCACTATATTTCGAATTGTCAAAAATCGATAGTTCTTGTTATGAAGTCGATGATAGAGAATTTTCGTAATTCCTACGGTTTTATTGCGCACGAGGACATTAAATATCAATATTAAACTAAATTGTTTTAGCAGGATTTTATGCATTAAGCACTTTAAAAAATATTCTTTTCCCTGTTATCGATTTTCTTGAATTCAACAGTGGAAGATATCATTCAGAAAGAAGATCAAACATTTTATAAAAATGATTTGGCACCGACTTTGTCTCTAGCAGTATTCGTTTTAAGAAAAAACATGCTGACATACGGAGAGATCCAAAGCATGGAAATTATTCCTAACTTTTTGAAATTTAATATTGTATTTTAAGAAACATATTATTATTAATAAATCAAATCGTCTAAGTACCAACAGTTCGATCAACCAATTCCATTATTGTTGACGACACCATTATTTCCGTTCAAGTGTTAACAAAACTAAAATTTAAATGAGCATTAAGCATCTTAACATTTTTAATACATTTAATACCGGAATAAAATAACTTTAAACATGCCAGCAATTTGTTAATTATCTACTGAATAAGTTCTTTGTGTGTGTTCTTTATTTTTATTTTTTCTCTTAATCATAAATCTAATTCTGAAAAATTTAACTTAATAAACTAAACACAGAGGGCTTTCTAAGAACACTAATAAGTATTTCCAATGTTCTTCTATTCCACAAATTTTCAACTTATAAATAGGAAGCAATTATTTTAATTCATCAAGAAAATGAACTTTTTGCCATTTCGAAAAGTTTTCAGCGTTTTAACATTTAATTAACTAAATTATTAAACTACAGTTCCTGAAAAGATAAGATTGCTGCCTTCTTTCTGTCACTGAAGCTGTTCAGAAAGGTATTTATTGAAAAACTAGAAATTATGTATGACTTGAATTCAAAGTTTTTATGTAAGTTAATGCAAGTTAAATGCTATAGAGATATTTTTCCTTTTAACGTATTTTAGTTATCCCTTTTTGAATCTTATTACTTAACCTAGCCAAGCCTGATCTATCTTGTATCAAGATGTATATGATTTTTTAATGCAGTACCCTAGATCATTAAACTAGGGTAGTGGCGTATTTCAAGAGGGGTCCAGAAGGTCTCGACTTCCAGGAAGCGCTTTTATTTCTTATCCAACCATGTTTTATTAATAAATATAAAATATATATATATATATATATATATATATATATATATATATAGGATTTTGGCTTATTTTATGACTTAAAGTTCCGATAAACATATGTTATATATTGCTTCATTGCCTAGATACGGGGCGTCAAATATTTAAACACGTTTAAGCTTTTTGTGCACCTCGTATATTTATTGAAATATGTTATTTATATTTTTCACACTATAAATCGTAATTATATATGACATATGTTTATCAGAACTTTAAGTCATAAAATAACCCAAAATCCTTCACTATGTATATGTCATTAGGAAACATACTGTATATTTATTTAGATGTCTAAATGTCAAAAATGACTATATATAGTAAGAAAATAGGAACATATTAAGCAACTAAAGGGAGAATTTTCTCTGCTAGCCCCTGATTACATAATGTATAGGGTATTCTCCTTGATAAAACCGATTTAGATTTATTTTTTTAACTAACAAAGTCACAAAATCATTCATAACTGTTAATTCTGTGACAGAAGAAGTCTCTGGCTACGTACTGTTAAAATTTCATAAGTGTAAATTTGCTAGTTTTAGTATTACTATAATTTATTTCTTATAAAATGTTCACATTAAACATATTTAAATAATTTTTATTTCAAAAACGTAAAAATATATCTAACTAACTCAAAAACACAAAACATTGACTCCTCCAGGGCTAGTTTTGAAATCTCACCAACCTAAATGCCAAATCTTGATCGGTCCCTTACGATGAGAAGAATTTGTTCTCGATATTGTTATTATAAACATTGGAAAACCGTTATCAATTGTTTTGTAATTTAATTCTAAATCGCTAAGAGACATTTTACATTGAATTATCACTACAAGAGTGGAGTGATGAGTAGACAAAAAAATCCGTTAATTCGCCTTTATCCACAACTTCTCCCATACACAATTCCACTACCTACAACACACAGTCTATACATACATGTAATGATTTAGTAATAACTTATACAAATCCTATAAAGTGTAATTTATTTAATTTTCTTTCAGTTTTCAATTAATTTATTATTATTAATATTATTATTGTTATCATTTATTTTTCATTATAATACTTAACCAGTCTACAAAAAATAAGTTATGCCATTTTTATTTTCCTCCATAGACAAAAGGTTTTATTCCACGAATTGGAATTTTACCGAATATTTAAAGTAAACGTAATAGGAATTGACTGTGACGTAATTCAGGTTAAAAAGGACGTATGTCTGGCAAAACCTGTAGTGACAGTTAAGGTGCATCGCATCTTATTAAAAGGTGATGAAAGCGTTCAGAAATCCATTTCTTATATATAAGTTCAGAATCAGTATACCTTTTGTGCATTAATATATGTAATAATTTTGCATTCATTTAACTTTCTGCTAATAACCATTCTTGCTTTAAATTAGACATAATTATAAATAAGGGCACTATTACAATGTACTAATGAGGGAATATGAGATATTGTAAGTAAATCAAACTACTTTGTATCGAATAATAAGAAGTTAAATGAATATCTCAGCGTTTTTTTTTAATATGTCAGACGATATATAGGAGCAGTTCAAAAAGGTCATTTTGACTATAATGACAATGTAATTACAATGTTTTCGTCTTATGAGTAAAAGAAAAGAAGTATTTACATAGAAGTAAAAGTAAAAATATTAAAAAAAAAATTACGTTTATAAGCAAAATTTATATTTTTTTAACTTGTTACTACTTTTCCACAAAAGGTGATCAGATATCAGTTGAATTTACCTTTATGATCTATGAATTTTATTAAATTACAGAGGTTGCTTTAAAATTAATGGGAATAATATATTAATATACAATAACATGGCCCATCGCCGAAATTTTCACCAGCATGTCAAAGAAAGAACTTTTGCAATAATCATATACCAAAATTAAAAACTCTACATTCTCGGCGTATGTCTTATGTTTTTGGGTACAAATGTTTTTTATTGGTGATACTTTTTAATTTTACTGAAAACAGAAATATATCCGTTGGCTATTTTCACATTTTACAAAAATACAAGGAACTTTAATGAGAGCCTGTTTAGTCGTCATTGAGTCATCCTGTACAACATTTAAAGGCATCGACTTACCTTTACTCGCTCCAGTCGCTTTATCCCTCAACACGTTGATTGAATGTACTCGTCCGTACTTCTCGAACATTCTTCTCAAGTCGTTCTCGTCCATCGACCTAGGTACCTGGCCCACGAACATTTTTATCGTATCTGGATCAGGCTGTTCTTGTTCGTCTGCTATTTTTGAATTTCTTTGACCCTCCAGGATGTTGTTGTTGTTATTACTATTGTTATTGTTGTTCGTTTGCGTGGTATTGTTGTTGTTCATTGCTATCGAACTGAAACAAAAAATATCTAATAGATATTTGATAATTAAATAATGTTTTTTGCCAGACTACAAAATAGCACTTTTCAAAGCAATTCAAATAATCTTCTATCTAGAAAAAGACACTTTATCGAAAGAAGATTTAAAAATATACATTATGAATCAGTAATATATTTTTTCTATGACTACATGTGTAAATGTTTACGTACAATTTTTATAATCAGTATTTATTTATTTTATTCTTCGTAAGGGTACTTGCAGATATTATACAGACGTAATACATTTATAGAAAACATAAAACATGTGAACATAAAATAATAATCTGACATTCAGATGCTCTATCCAGTCCAGGCCAGATATGGATGCTTCAAAAAAGTCACAGTTAAGTCAAATGTTGGACCGTTTGGCGTGGGGCACCACAGTCGCATGCAGGAGAGAATATTTTTCCTCAGTTATGCCTAGAGTCGGCAAAAACCCCATGCCCAGTTCGAATCTTCTTCAGTGTCGACCAAGTCTTACGGTTCAAATCGGTACCAAGTGTTTGGAGGCAGTTATTTTGGAATCAGCGTTATATATGAGGTTCGTTACTTGGAGTCCATATTTGCATCCACTGGTTGAGTGGTCCAGAGTTGCAAGCTTTCAGTTCAACAGCTGACTTAAAAGGGGATATTCTCGAATTTTTGTTATTTGTTTTAGAAAAAGAGCGCATCGGTGACTATGACCATTTAGCGCTCCAAGAGAATTTGTTTTTTATGTTAAATATGTGTTCTAATTATTGAATGGGTTTTTAGATTTTAGAAAATAACTGAGAATCATTAAGAAAGTTTAGAACACGCTCAGCATTGAAGATGTTAAATTGCATATTATAATCCATAATTTTTTGATAAATGATTTCTTGACCTTAAATGTTCGTAAGATTCACAGCTTGAAATAATGTGATTTATGGTTAATGGCACTTGGTATATGATGCATTCAGGTGGAGTTTCATTTTTGTAGTATGACAGAGTGGGTGAGTTTTGTATGGCCTATAGATAACATTTTCCATATAATGTTTTCTTTTCTATTTAAGTTTTCAAAGTGGAAGGGGGAAAAATGAAGGTTTGAGCTCGTGTAGTTTGTTTGGACCTTCGTACATATCCCAATCTGTTTGTATCAATTTGCCAATTATATCTGAGGTGTATAATTTAAATTCTCGAATTTAATCGATTGAGTCGCAGCGTGGATAAGTCCTCATGGATTGGTAGTGTTGGGTCGGCAAGGATCTTGTCATATTCTCTGAGAAGCGCATGCCTTCTGCTCACATCTGGAGGGGTGATGTTACTTAGGACCGGGGGCTAAAGGATATTTTTATAATCAAAACTGTGCATTAATAACAGTTGTGCTGGCCGTTATGTAACACAAAAATAACGTAACATTTTTTACCTTGTATTCTCTCTAGTAGCCTAATAAAATTAGGTTTTGAAAAAATTCCGACCAGCTGGATTTTTCTAGAATCCTTTATGTCTTCTTAATATACTAAAAAGTACTATTAATTTGAGTTGTACTTGGTTTAATATTCTCCAAAATATTTTTTTTCTATGACTATCAAATAATTTCTTTATTACAAAAGCGATTTCAGTTAGAGAATTACCTATTCCGTGGATAATAGACATCGTACCCGTGAGTAATGATTTCATAACTCATGGCCTGCAACCAATCACAAAACAGTTCCATCGTTTAACTGTTTGTCTTGCCCAATACAGTTCCTAATACCGCGGTTAAATCAATTAATCGCGAATGGCATGAAAAAACAAAAGCGCATAATCGCCACCTCAGGCGACGCCATAATTTTATATTGAAAATAAATTGCTTTGCCTAAATTTACTTCTTAAAAGTTAGTTAATTTCTCTTAAAAAGAGTTTACGCGATCGAAGTGAGATTGATATTACACAGTCAATATTAATGAAGCAGACAAAACTTCGGACGAATTATTACCAAAATTTTCGAGAAAAAAGTATGAAATTGTGTCTAAACTATTTATGGAGTGGCAAAAAGAATGTTAATTTTCGGAAATGTCCTTGCCTATTTTGGAGAGTTGTCAGAAAAGTATAAACCTTCCTCATTATGGGCACATTCCTCGATGTTAAAAAGTACGCTTGCTATTAAAGAACATATTAATATTGAAACCTAACATAAATTACGTGCATTTTTAAAACGAACATCGGAAGGTTATAGAGAAAAAAAGTCCAAAACGTTCACCCCAATGTAAATTAACAGATTTATAAAAGAAGCACTGGTTAATGTTTACGTGACAACAAAGGTAAGAGATTTAGAAATTTTATAAATATACCGTTTTAGTTTTTGGAACATTTCAATAGATAAAAAGTAAAAGAACTAAAGATATCCTGTATGTGTATGGTATTACCATTTTATATTTATAAACCACATATATTATCCCTAATAAATTTAAGTTTTCTGTCCGCTTCCTGAAATAATGAATACCAATTTTTCTTGCGTTATTCGGTCAAATTATTTTAAACTAACAAAAGTTTATTGATTGTGAATTGCTGAAGATGATTTTGATCAATAAAAAGAAACGTCAAATAAACAAAAAACATTGAATATAAACTGACCGAAACACACAAGAGAAACTAGTATAAAAAATATTCAGACCTAATAAACGTGTTTTATTTTTTATTTATATTGTATTATAGTCGTAGAACAAATATAGTATTTTACTCGCAAGTTATTACATGCTCATTAAATAATAGCAACTACACTAAAAAATGTAATGCGAGTTGCAGTTGCTGATTTTCAGTATAGGGGTACTGGCGTGGGCAATCATATTTAAACTCTAAGACAGAAAAAAAAATTAATGGAGATATCGATAAAGAAATAGACCCACGACTTGTTTAGTTCAAGAAAGGGTAGAATTAATGCATGAACATTTTGGTGAAGTCGTTAAGGAAGATAAGGAAGTTTTAATGGAAATACATCTGAAAGAAGAAATATAATAATTTTAATATATAATAATTTAATTTTTTTAACGGCACCTTCCTCGCAACGAATTTTACAACACTCAGGTAACATAGTTGCAATATTCATATAGTTATTTCGTAATACTTTATACATTCCATACAAATTGTGATATATCTCATTCTTTTTGATAAAAAGAAAGTTTCAAAATATTTCTTATATTGAGGCTTTCTTTTTACCATAGAAAGTAAAATGTTCCAATTTAAATACATACAGTTACTATCAAATAAATATATGCATACATAAACTGTGTAACATATGTATATAGAGTAAAATAAATTATTTATGTTTCACATTACATAACTGCTTTAATTAGAATAATGAGATCTAATGAATTCTTATAAAAAAATGCGATTTTGCCGTCTAAGAAAAATTTTTCTAGTCTTTGTCAAATCGGCCCTGCTCTGCTATTTTTTTGTTAACTGCAAATTCTCAAACTTCTAGCACTTTGGTGCACTGATGTGGAAAAGAAAACGTATTTTTTAAGCAAAAAAAAAGAGATAATGGAAAAATAATTGAATCTAGGAAAAAAAATCAAACATTCTTGTACAGAATTGCATACATTACAAACTATTTTTCTTAAAAGTTTGATACTTTTAGAGACATTTGCAAAAAAACTCCACAGCACAAATTAGGATCACTTCTTAAGATATGCTTAGGGATCAAAATTAAGGACTTCAGAAAACTTTAGCGTGGTCAAAATTGTTCCGAAGTTTTGCCTTTTTTACAAGTTTGTTTAACTTGCTTTCTTCGTATGTCTGTCTTTCCGATTCAAAATTTTTAATCCATTTTTAAAGCACCTGCTGGAATCCGCCAAGTCAAAACTTGGCGTACTTATGTAAAACCGGTGACAATGCAATAATATGATCCCATGGAGCTATTTGATAATGAAGCCGGAAGGTAGCAACAGGAACTCCTCAAATACACAACATAATCCTGTCGTATTGGGGCTCGTTGGATTTGTCTTCATAATTACTATAGCCTTAGGTGGTGATCAGGGTATGATAATTGACCCACAAGGTAGACAAAGGAACTTTGAACAAAATTTAATATTAAAACAGATAATTAAACAAATTCCAAAGCTAAGAAGTAAATAAAATAAACGTTAAAATCTTTTTAAAAACGAGCTCTTTATTTATTGCACTAAAAGTTAAAAAACAATATTTAGCGTATAAAGTTAAATAATAAAAAAGTAAATATTCAAATTTTTAAAAGTTCTGTATTTATGTAGGTTTTATCAAGTATGTGGCGTTTGCGCCTTTGATCAGTGAGAGTGGGGTGGGTTCCTTTATAGCTTTACTAATTAGCTTCACACGCTAAATATTATGTTTTACTTTTTAATGCAAAACTATATAAATAAACGCTTGTTTTCAAAAATATTGTTTACGTTTATTTTATTGTAACTAATTGCAAATGCCGGATTTTTTAAGATAAATTTCCTCCGATAAAAAATAACGAAAAGGCTGTTCTGACAGGCACTGGTTGTCCCCTGACAAGTAACCTGAGGAAACAGAGACCGAAAAGATCAATAAATATCAAAATCTGGCAATCGAGATAAAGCTAAGATAAGTCTGGACGATGAGGGAGGTTACTGTTGTACCACTAATAATATCTGCTACAGTGATTGTCACCAATAAATTCCTGAAGTACCTAAAACAGCTTAGTTTCCTAGCAATTCTGCTCAAAATAATTCAGAAGGCAGTTATTCTTAAGACTTGTCATATTACGAGAACATTTTTAAACCAATAGATCATCTCACATGAAGTTAAGACCACAAGAAGCAAAAGAAGGATTCTAGATAAGACAGAGGGAATTAAGAAAACAATAAAAATCGGAAAGAGAAAGAGGAAGTAAATATATTTCTAATGCACTGTTAAATTGGTTGTCTGAAGTAAACTTTTTATATTAACTCTTTTAGATTATTTATAAACTTATTGATTTTCACCATTTTTTTAAAAGTACTAACTGACAAGAAGAAGTCAATGACTTTAAATTTATTTAATAGACATGTTATATTATATGAGAATGATGTTTGTAAAGTTCTTTGCAGGAATTCTTAGAATGGGTTTTTTTGCGAATTGTAATATTGTGTACGTCTGTTCGGTATGTGAGTTTGCCGTATGTAAAACCTCATCTCCAACTCTTCATTTGTTTTGGCAATATAAGTCTTTACCAACAATGAATTGGACAAACCTATTGTTCAGCAGTGTATTTGGTTCCACTGCCTTAGACTGAAAATAATAGATATACAAGAACAATTTTTATTCTTGTTTCAGCTCCTCTTATGTTTAGGATAGCCACCATCATATAAGTGTTTGAAGTCAAAGATTAAAAAAAAAACAGACATACTTTTGACGCACCCTGCATAGAATATTTTCTTTTATGATTATTATATTTCTATCATTTGTCAATTCTGAAACTGTTAACAAATTGGTGAGAAACCGACAATTGAGTGTCTTTCCTATTGGAAAATTGGGACAGCCTGTAACTAAAGAAATAGTAAAGTGGCCAAAGCAAATTCAAAATCATTTAGAAATAATAGTGTAAGATATGCTTCAATAAAGTCAAACTGTTTGAAAGGTTTTAGTTAGTCGAAAATTTATTGACATTGAAATAAACATATTTTCATTGTGGTGGAAAAAGCAAACGCTTTTTGGACAAGATGTATGTATCAGTTAAGATACATACGTTTTTTGCAGGCGTTAATATAGGCATTTGAAAAGTGAGACGGTTAAACAATAGCATCAGACAATGAAAGATTTAATGCAAACTGTGCCCATAATAAATTGTTTGCAATTACACTGGGTTTTCCTTTAATAAAAAGTTTTCAAGTTGGCTAAAACAGTAAAACAAAAGCGGCAAACTTGTAGCTAATCGCTAGTTTTAAAGCAGTTTTTAATTTTTCGCAAGATAATATCCGGTGCGACAAAGTTCAAGAGATGTTGTAATCAACATGAAATTATAAAACTAAGGACACTCAACTTTATAACGGCATTTAACCCTAAACAATACGTTAGCGACAAAAATGTTATTATACTTAATCTTCAGTGGTATTAAAGTTTTTTAAGGGGTGACATTATTTTTAGTGCAGATAAACTAAGTTTATTGATGATCATGTACAAAGTTATACGAAATTTTAGAGTACGTATTGAGGTTTTTAACTGTCATTTATCAAAAATGTAATACAATATTTTACAATTTATACTTCTATCTAATGAAAACCACGAATCTTAATGAGAGATGTAAACGTATAATATTTTTTATAATATTAACTTTGGGTTTATACAAAAACAGTACAAACAGAAGAAAGGTTTATATCCGTTTGTTTTTTAATTACTTTTTAATTTCGAATTATTATTATCATAAGCGTACAGATTTAATAAATCAGAAACAAGAATGTTTTAAACATTTTTTAGTTTTTTCTAGTAGTCCTCGGAACGTCGTTTATATTTTTTATTATATCTGTTATATGTTTACCTTGCCCAAAAAATTGGGATATTGGATTTTTACCAAAATCGTACCAGGTAATCCCATAAGAGTCTTAATTTCTGACCAAAATTTAATGCCATTCCGGTAAGTACATTTTTAGCTATGCCGCGAACCGAAAGTCAGACAGACAGACCGACAGATGGGCCGACGGGATTGACAAAACATATTTATATCTTTATACCACGATTAGTTATGGTACACACTTTGCAATCAATCCATTAAGTTGTTTTTTCAGGCTGAATTTTTAAATATTTTATTAAGCCGCCATTTTGTACCGCCACCTTGAGTTGGTACCAAAATTTTGAGGTGACTCTTACATAATACATGATTTTTGGGCAAAATCTGAGAATAATTGGATAAATAGTTTTTTTAGTAATATTTTTTTTTATATTTCCCTAGGCCGCTATTTTGTTTTGCATTATTGGATTTTTGCCAAAATGTTTCCAGGTCATGCTCATCATATGACTCTTAATTTTTGACCAAAATTTAAAGTCAATCGGGGAAGTAGTTGTTTAGCTATGCCTTGAACAGATAGACCAACAGACATTTTTTGGCTTCTGGGCACACTGAAACGTAAAGGTATGAAAAAATCTCAGAGGGTGATTTTTTCATGATTACAATACTTCCCTTTTACGAGGGAAGTAAAAATTAATATAACACTCTAAAGGTGCATGGTGGTTAAAAAAATCATTATTTGGCATCTAAGGTTTCACCTTTTGTCTGAATATTAAAAAAGATGCAAGAGGTGAACTTTTTTAAACTCGCCCATACTATTTATTTGCCAGTGCTTATAGAATAATTATTAAGGGTGAAATACGTTTTCACTTTTTTGAACCATAATTCCTAAACTACATCACATTTTAAGATTATTTTTTGGTCGATGGTTTCAAATATCAAGTATAAACAGGATAAAACATTAATTTACTTTTTTTACAATATCTGTTCAACTAAATAAAATTTTAAGGTGAAATGTGCTTTTACTTTTTTATAATATCTATTCAACTCAATGAGATATTAAAAAATTCTCTCGTTAATGGCTTTCAAAGCTAAGCGTCTAAAAATAAATATCCGCATTTGTCAAAATTCCATCTTTAAAAGGGTAAAAATGAGTAAAATGTGTTTAAACTAAGAATAACAACAAAAATATAAAGAAAAGCTTGTAATACGGAATGAAAAGTACTTTTCTCTATCAAAACAAAACCATGAAATTAGTAAGCCATCTGGCAATATATAAGGGGAACAGAGGGGCTGTTTTTAATAAACCAAGGGAAACCAGTGTATTACGACGACTACAGATTAGCTAACTTAGAGGAAGTGATGTCTTGGGTAGGTTGCCCATCTTGAATTAGTACCACAATTTTACTAGTTGACCCCTTTACTACAGTTAGCTATAGCACACAATTTGAAATCAATCCATTAAGTAGTATTTCAGGCTGAATGTATATAGATAACGTGACCCTACATACAGCCAGAACAGCCAATAACGTATGAGGCTGAAATATCCGCATGCTGCAGCGTCCCGTAAGCTGATGACGCCGACATGCATTCCCCTCCTCTATGCAACATGCAAATTTTTAGCCAAAATTCAAACAATTTTCGAAGTGAATTAGAATACTTTAAAGCGATTTATCAAGTATATTTCCCCAATACATGTAGTATTACTTGTATACTAAACATGGTTAAAGTTTGCTTCATCGGATCAATCGCCTAAAGATATTTTTTTACATTTAAGGGCGGGAATGGGACTGGTCCCATAAATAAGTAAAAGATAATTTTGTTTTATTTCTTAAAAGCGAAAGTTTACATGTCACGGGGTAACTGAGGCAGGAGGGGGTTCCCAAAATACAAACCCCAACCCCGTATGGACGAAAACTGGACACGCTGTAGAATGTAATTATTATGAAACTTTGTTTTATAATAATGTTTAGTGGGTAAATACATGTATAGCAAACATATTTCGGAACTGGCTATTAAATCCATATTCTAATTTGTTTGGAAAATATGTAATTTTGGATTATTATTAAAAATTTGCATGTTCCACTTAAAGTGTCCATCACCTTATATCGACTTGATTTCTACAATTCCGATATATATCTAGGCTATATAGAAAAAAACAAAAAAAATTGTCATAATGGAACATTTACATACTCAACAAAAATGCCAGTGCTGCCTTAGACTAATAAAACATAGACGACGCTACCCATTCACGAATAGTAAAAAATATAGCGCCAACAATCATAAACGTCTGCCCCCCCTCAATAGATTTTATCAATGAAAAAAAGAGTCACTGGCCACAAACAGCCATGTAGAACCCAGGCGTAGCGTGTAAGGTGTCATTCATTAGGAGATCTCAATTAAGTATTGAAAAATATGAAACCATTTACTGGTATGTAATATTAGTTACAGAATTACATTTCCTCAACTTGGTTAAATAAATCATAGGTAACCTTAAACTGAATATATAAAGAATATTGCAATGTACGTTTCTAGAACTATCTTAAATTTGGTTGTTTGAGGTACACCGAAATATACAAATTCTAAATTCATCAAAAAATATAGACCGGATTTAGTAATTACTTAAAATAGTATTAATATCTACTATACATCAGAGCGACACTTAAATACACAAATTATTTCTCTTAGTCAACGTATATAAATTCGTTTTTTTTTACTACGACAGGACTTAATAGAACATTTCTCTCGGCGATTGAAGGCGTCAAATTAAACACTTTGACCTTAGAGCGCAAGCATCACTTTTGTGTGGCCGAAAAAATGTAGTGCCCTTCCTATTTTTGATCTGTTCATGTAATTAAAATATCGGTAAATTTGTTTTACTCGGAACTTCCCACGTAATGAATTTTTCCTATTATTAGGAATAGTGAAGTGTGATCCAATTTAGGCCGTATTCCGTTTCCAATCTTTATCTGAAAAGTCGGTTATTTACGGAACACGGTTCCTGAAAATAACTGTCAACAGTGTCACCAGAACAACCAATGAATTTTGTTGGTTGTCGGGTAACCAATGTCTGAACTGTCAATTATTTAACGGGTGTTTCGTTTTTAAAGGGTTTTTCAGAAACCGCTGTCAGACTTCAATTGGACTGGTTAACCAGGTTTGGAAACGGAATACGGACTTAGTTCCGCACATAGTCACATATTATTTTAATAACATTTACTGTCTCTTCAAATATTATTATTAGGCGCTATTTTGTTTCACCATACTGGATTTATACTGCCACACTTATATATAGAACGATTACTGTTTTATAAGGAAAGCTGATTTTAGAAAAGTAAGTATTGGAAAAGAATGTACTTCACCCTGAAGAGAACCAACCAAATTATAAAAGTCTTTGGAATAGAAGTGGCTAAAGGGCTCCCTTGGCTAATTTGGCTGTTTCTAGAAGGTTTACTGTACTAGTAACTGTGAATGTTAACTATGATTTGAGGGTTTTGTAGGCAGCGAAATGTTTCTCTCAAAGTACAACAATGTCCGAGGGTTCTGCTTTCACCTACAGCATGAACAGGTTTGCATTTTTTTAATAGAATGGGAAGTACTTAATCAATTTTTTAAGTATTTGACCAACGGATACATCTTTTGGTAGAAATTTTTATCCAAAAATGTGGATTGTCGATATAATATAATAATAAATGTTTTGATTCACACCTGGGACAATTACTTGGAGAAGTTTACTTTGTAGTTTTCTCTTTTATGTCTCCGTGAGTAAGCAAAATACCACTTGAGCTAAACAGCGTTTATTTATATAAGTAGTCAGATGTGAAAAAGTATGTGTATCATATAGCAGAAAAATTTTCTACACGTTTTGCCGTAATCTAAATAATAATAAAACTACGGAACATTTTTAGTTATGTAAAGCAGAACAATGAAGTAAGTATACAACAGTAGTGTCATAAACCTTAGCTCCATAAAAATGGTTTTTCATGTACTGTCGAATTTAACGAAAAATAATTTTAAACATTACTTAAACTGTGCATATTGATTTTAAATATTTCACTTCAAATTTAAAATATGCGACATAGAAAACCGCAGTTATGAGGCGTGTTTTTGTCATTTAGAGGTTACGAAATTTCGAATATATACAACTGATTTTAAGAATGGCTGCTGGATAAAGGGTGGAACACAATACAAGTTACCTTTGCTTTAAACGTTACTTTTGCTTGCGTATTTTTCGATGCTTTGTTGTATTCTTGTTTAAAATGTAGGTTGTGTTTGCTTCAAACACAAAACTATGTTCAGTTATGTATCACAATGTGTACCTGCTTTTTACGTTTCTTCTTTGTTGCATAACTTTTACGGTAAAAGTTTGCCAAACTTACACTGTGTTCCAGGCTTAACTAAAAATTTCAAATTGATGTTAAATTTCTGTTTACGATTTTGACATAATTTTGAATTTGGAGAAACAGTCGTTTTCGATTTCCAGCTATGCTGAAGTTTTACATACATATTAAAATATTTAAAAATCAGCTCAATAAAATGTATAAATTCTACGTTTGTGCGTCTTATTTTGATATTTCTTATTATTACACATAAAAAAAAAATCAATAAATTTTCTTTATCCGGAACTTCTCGCGTTATAATTTTTTTCCAATTGTTAGGAACAGTGAAGTGTGACCAATTTAGTTCAGAACCTACATAGTTACAGTATATATGTGTAACATATACTGTCTTTTCAAACATTTTTATTGGTCGTCATTTTGTTCCATCATATTTTTACTAGTTTCTTTCTACCTATGTCACACTTGACTTTTGGGCTTAATTTAAAATAAATGTAATAACTAGTTTTTACATTGACACATACCGCTATTTTCACCACATCATGATGAATTCGTACCTGCGTACCAGTTTATCCCATTTTGACATTTAATTTTCAGGCAAAATTTAAAATCAATTGAGTAAGATTTTTTTACATTGATTTTTCCAAAATTTTATTTGTCCGCCATTTTGTTTCGCCATCTTAAATTGCTACCACAACTTTACCAGTTTATCTTGACATCACACTTAATTCATGCATACATTTTGAAATTAATTCAATAAGTAGTATTTTCAGGCTGTTTTTTTAAATATTTTATTAGGCAGCTATTTTGTATTGCTATCTTAGATTCATATCAAAATGTTACCAGTTTATTCCTATTTAACACTTGATTTTTGTGCAAAATTTGAGATAAATTAGATAATTAGTTTTTTTAGTAATAATTTTTTTAACATTGTGCCATCATATTGGATCTTTACCAAAATATTACCAGGTCATCCCCATATGACTAAGATTTGAAGTCAATCTGATAAGAAGTTTTTAAGCTACGCCGTGAACTGACAGACAGACCCACAGAAGGACCGACGGAATTG
This sequence comes from Kuschelorhynchus macadamiae, assembly GCA_030620095.1. Classification (NCBI taxonomy): domain Eukaryota; kingdom Metazoa; phylum Arthropoda; class Insecta; order Coleoptera; family Curculionidae; genus Kuschelorhynchus; species Kuschelorhynchus macadamiae. The sequence continues at coordinate 133,514 of JAUTXW010003008.1, forward strand.
ATAAAACATATTTATTAGCGTCTGGGGACGCTAAAATGTGAAGATATGTAAAACCTGAGAGTGAATTTTCACGATTACAAACATTTTATTTGGCTGCCATTTTATCCCGCCATGTTGAATTAGTAACCCGATACCATAATAAGTTATCGCATACAAGTTAAAATCAATCTATTAAGTAGTTTTTGAGGCTGAATTTTTAAATACTTTATTGTCACCCTTTTGCTTTGCCAACTTGGATTCGTACCAAAATTTTAACAGTTGATTCCCACATAATCCTTGATGTTTGTGCAAAATTTGAGATAAAAGTAGTTTTTTTTAAATATATATTATTTTAACATTTCACTTGGGCACCATTTTGTTTCGGCATATTGTATTTTTAACAAAATATTCCCAGATCATCCCCACATGACGCATAATTTTTCATCAAAATTTGAGTCAATCGGGTAAATACTTTTTAGGCTATGCCGCGAACTGAAAGATACATAACATTTTATTTTGCCGCCATTTTATTCGGCCATCTTGAATTAGTACCACAATTTTACTAGTTAATTCCTACGCCATAATTAGTTACGGCACAAAATTTGAAATCAATCCATTAAGTAGTTTTTTGAGGCTGAATTTTTAAATATTTTATCAAGCCGTCATTTTGTTTCGCTATCTTGGATTCATACAAAAATTTTACCAGTTGGTCCCAATATAATGCTCTGATCTTTGTGCAAAATTTGAAAGTAGTTTGTAATAATAATTTTTTTAACATTTCACTAGGCCACCAGTTGGTTCCAGTATAATGCTTTGATGTTTTTGTTTCGTCATATTGGATTTTTACCAAAATATTACCAAGTCATCCCCATCCATCCCAAAATTTTAATTTTAATCGGGTAAGTAATCTTTAAGCTATGCCGCGAACTGACAGACAGACACACAAACAGACCGATAAACATATCGATAAAACATATTGATAAACACACACACGCATCTAGGGACGCTAAAACGTGAACATATGTAAAACCTGAGAAGGTGATTTTTTCGGGATTACAAACATTATATTTGACCGCCATTTTGTTCGACCATCTTGAATTAGTACTAAAATTTTACTAGTTGATTCCTATACCACAATTGGTTATGAAACACAATTTTAAATCAATCCATTAGGGGAGAACTGCACGCAAAAAGTGAAAAACCAGCAAGAAGGTCTAGTCGAGTTGAAAGTAAGATGAAAAGGTACCTATGCATTAAAAAAAACTTCCTGCAAGTCTGACCTCAAAAAAATGTGTTATGTATAGGTAATTTAAATTACATTTCGGTTAAAAATGGGTTCAAAAGGGTTCACGCGCTGCAGAAATACAAAGACATGAGTACGATTTCCAATTTCAAATTTTGCAGTTACGTAGATAAAGGATGAATGTAAGGCGGTAAAGAGCCATTTTGTGGAAAAAAATTATATGCGAAGGCATGTGCGTTAAAAAGTGGTAAAAAATGGTCGAAAATGGACAAATATGCTTTTATTTTATAACTCTAGATTTGATTTTTTCATAAAAATTCGCCTTTAGCGCCCAACTATACATATTTCCCTATTAATATTACATTGAAGCTAATACATATCTCTTATAGTTTTAACATAATATTGCAGCGGCAGAAGGCTTGCAAAATGATCCATATTACTGCGTGCAGTTCTCTCTTAAGCAGTTTTTTTCAGGCTGAATTTCTAAATGTTTTAGTATGCCGCCATTTTATTTCGCCATCTTAGATTCGTACCAAAATGCTACCAGTTGATTTCAAATAACTGTAACGTGAAGATCTGAAAAAATCTCGGAGAGTGATTTTATCACGATTAGAATATTTCTCTTTTACGAGGGAAGTAAAAAATGCTTTGAGGCCGGAACTTCTTCATTTTTGTTTGTTTTCAAAAATTCGTTCGGTTACTAGCTCCGGTGGAGGGGGGCATTTGCCCCCTTTGTCCCCCCCCCTTTAAATTCGGCAGTGATGACGATACTTTTATGAAAATCTTACTGCTTTCACAGTAGACTTATTCTCGACCTTTTATCATAGTGCTTTTTAAGGGTAAAAATAGGATTCATATTAGGGATTTTTTTTAAAACCTAAATATTTTTAATCAGCAAGATATAAAAGAAAACACAATTATTTCAATACCTACCTAAAAGCAATTCACATTGAACTTTTAATCAAATTAAATTGAATTAAAAAGTTCATTTAGAAAATGACTTGAACACAAAAAAGAAAATTTTGTAATTTAATATATCACTAAAATGAAATTACAAAAACGATTTTTAACCTTTTTTAACGAATGAAATTAATTTACGGAACTTTTACGTTGTAACAAGTCGGTTTGTTATTGTAGTAGCTAAAGAACATAAAGAAAAGGAAACAGTTATTGAAGTTTTGTTGATTAACAATAAAAGATTATTTTATTAGTAATAATTAAAAAATCGAATAAAATAAAATTTAAAGGTAAATACGCTGCAATTATAACTATTATACACGTAACACAAATTATCAAATTGCGTTTTTACATTGTTTAAATATATATAATATATAAATTGATCCTTTCAAACAGCGTAACAGCACTGGTTATTTTTTTAAACTAAAATATACCTTTTTCTATTACACATTTGTAATATGTCCAGATATATATTTTATGTTATGTTCCACTCTCCATATAAAAATTTAATTTTATTGTTCATAGTACTTTGTGTAGCAAAATTAGGAATATTTAGTCTGCAACCATCGTTATACTTATATATAGAAAAAAAATATTTTAAAAATGAGCGAAACCCATTATTATTTTATTTTTTTTGTGTATAAAATATTTTTTTCAAATATACAAGTTAGCCCTAAATGAAACCAACACTAATTTCTTTTATCTTTTTCAATCTATGAACGAAAAAAAAATGAAAAGTATTTAGTTTTTTAACAAGCGGAGGAACACGTGGAATGCTTTTTATTTGTTTGTATATAAATATATTTTCCCCCACTAAACATGTGTTTACGCCTCAATATTTAGTATTAGTGCCATTTCGCATAGACTGGAAATTTAACACAGTTTTCAAAAATTGAAAAATCCAATATGGTGGCCATAAGACAAATGAAAGTTGATGCGGGGTGCGGGATAACAAAAGATGATATAGACATGCCGTACACGCCATCTTATTCGTCTTTAAAAAAGCTCGAATAATGTCACATTTTGACAGCTGTCAAATTTACCGTTTTGGATTTAGTGGCGAAAAACGAAATCTGCCATTTTCGATTTTTCGCCGATATTTCCACAACCAATTGACCGATCGTAAATCCGAAGCCGGATACCGAATGCGCTAAGTTTCCTCTAAAATTATTCCCATATAATTCCATAATGTCCTAATAAAATAATATTACGTATGTTACGTTTGGTAAATAAAATGTCTAGTTTTGACAAACACACATATTTAAGGCACAAATTTAAAACACATCTATCCATTAAATATTTGTGTATTTAAATATGCGTGTTTTGTAAAAACTAAACATTTTATTTATGAAACGTAGCATACGTAATATTATTTTATTAGGACATTATAGTATCACTAAGGGTGTGCCTTCGTTAAAAAAAAAATAAAAAAATATGTTTTAGATTTAATATTATTAATATAACAATTTTAAATTTTTAAACCTTTTAGAGGTCAAGCAAACCTAAATAAAGCCTTGGGAAAGCTCAACACAATGAGCGAAACGTTAACTTGATATGAAAAATTGTGTTTTACTATGAACCTAGACCCAAGAAGATAATGCTTCCAGATATAAATATAAGGTTATAAGATTTTAAATATATTTTTTTGTTCTTAAAAAATAGTTATGTACCACCTATATCTCAAAGTTAATTTCGATCGATGCAAAACTGCTTCCGCCTCCGATGAGCGCACTAATTTACATTAATTAACAAATCTAAGGGCGAAAGCCGGCGTGCGGGGGGAGTCTGATGCGGAATTTGTTACTGCTGCTCAACGGGTCGCTCTTATGAAAAGGTGTTTAGCACGCTACGTTTTTAAAGCATTATTAGTATATTATATATTAATTATATAACGCTCTAGTTTTGATAGAAAATAATGGTATAATTAAGTAAATAATGTGAATTTATATAAAACATACTGCATTTTTATAATAAAAATATAGATTATAAAATTCTTAATATTTTAAAAATATTTTTATTGTTAAGTAAATTGATTGGAAAATGTAGGTGAAGCGCCGCTTCACCTGCGTCCCCTGGCGAGCCGCCACTGTTCTACAACTGTATTTTGATTGTACCTTATAAAATGGTATCTATGCACTTGATACAAAAGTTTTGTCGTTTCTTGGTATACTGGGGGTCAAAAGATTTCATTTTTGAATTAACGGTTGTCGCTGGTAATCTTAGGACTCTATTTTTCACAAACAGAAATCTATAAGCTTTGTGAGAATCGCTTTATAAAATTGAATTTCAACAATATTTCATGGTAAAAGAAAGCAATGTCAAAGCAGAACAGAAAAACTGCGCGGTTAACACCATACCACATTTTTTTTCTTTTTTCTAGTACGTTAAGAAAATTATTATTATATTGTTTCTCTTTCAATGGGGTTCTCTCGTTTAATAATTAAACGTTCGTAGAAAACGGTAGTGCAAAAATTACTGAAACGAATACTAACATCATCAGTTTAAATTCTGGGATTTAAACCAATACAGCTGAAACCCTGCAAAATAGCCGAAAAGTATTATTCATCTGTCGGTATATATGTAGATATAATAAGGCCTAAGTAGCCTTTGGCTGAGCCCCTCTCCTAATAAAGACATTATATATTTATTTATTTATATCGCTTTTTCATGTTGTTATAGATCATCATACGCTTCAAGTGTATCCAAAAGGTAATTTAATACAGCAGGATATAAGCCCCTGGTTTAATGGATGAAGAACTCAAGACAGCATAGCCCAGCAACCAATTTCAGGAAACAAAACAATTCACCAGTACCAGGGTGTCCAAAGGCCCAAGGATTAGCATCTTAGCAAAGGAGTAGTTTCTATGGGATGTTGATCTATTTCATGTAAGTGACTATTCGGTAAGAAGGCTCTATAAACTTAGTTTAACTCCCTACTAAATAACTGCAGGATGGATATTAACTTCAGGTCAGAGGGAGAAAGGTTTCAGTTCGACCGAGATCCTATAAACTGGATGAAAGGTGAATTGACTAGAGTTCTATTTTTAATGAGTCCAGGTTTTCCCAGTCCTATATAAGCTCTATAACTAACCCTCACTTTCCACAGTGAGGGTTAGTTATAGTGTTTTCATTGTAGGAATGGAAGGGCTTGCTTCTTATTCTAAACTAAGTCGCTGATTGCTAAATGATATATTAAGTTATTTTTGGAACCTTATACCAAGTCGTCCTAGGTCAATTTTATTGAACCAAATTTTCTGTTTATGCAGGATAATGCGAGCCCTTATTCTGTGCAAATGTTCGGGATTATTTGAAAGAGATGGGAAATGAAACTACCAGAATCAGGAAACATATATGTGAAAATATGGGAAATATATGTCAGAACTGCCCTATGTAATAATTATTTTAATTTAAATTTGCACTACTAGCCTTTGTTACCGCTTTGTCTTCCTCATATTTTCCCTCCTTCCTTTATATTTTCTATACCTAAATATATATGGATGGAAGCACGTAGCTCGTAAAAAGTTATTATTTTCTGTTTTGCCTTAATATTGTAAACTGCCGCCCGCCCGGTTTGCTCACCGCCTTGCCGCTATTTTTGGGGGGTCATTGACCAAATGAACGTATGGAAGCGCCGCGCCGCCACTGCTGTCATTATTTCGCGGCAGAGCTAAAAATCTACCTACTCGATGGATTTCAAATTCTAGTCAAAAATTAAGGGTCATATGGGGATGACCTCAAGTTTTGCACAAAATTTTTACATAGAAATAAACTCGTAATAATTCAATCCAGGGTGGCAAAACAAAATGGCGGACTAAAAAAATATTTAAAAAATAAGTCTAAAAAACTACTTATTAGATTGATTTCAACTTTAGTGCAAGCAATAAGTGTGATACACAAAAAAACTAGTAAAATTGTGGTAAGAATTCAAGAGGGCGGAACAAAATGGCGGGCAAATAAAATTATTAAAAAATCAACTTAAGAAAAATTTCTTATTCAATTCACTTCAAATTTTACACAAACAATGTTACTTAGAAATGAACTGGTAATATTTTGGTATGAATCCAAGATGGTAAAACAAAATGGGGTCCTAATAAAGTATTAGACAAATCAGCCTGAGAAAAAACTACTTATTAGATTGATTTGAAAATTTGCGCGTGATATAGAAATAGTGGTTAAATTTTGGTAAGGATTTAAGACGCTGGAAAAAAATGGTGTGCCCATAAAATGTTTAAAAAATCAACCTAAAAATGTTTTTTACTTAACTGACTGATTTTGCACAAAGCTTAAATATGTTAAAGGATAAACTTGGTACGAGTTCATCATGTCGGAACAAAACGGGGGTCTTGAAGAAAATGGGAATACTGTTTATTCAAATTATTTTTAATTACGCCCAAAAACGATGTGTGGCCTAGGTAGAAACTCTTTGGTACGAATGTAATATGGTATGGTATAAGGCGACCAAGAAAATTGTTTGAAAAAAGCAGTATTTATTAAAAAAGTGTGAAAAGTTACTAAATGACTATGCGCGGAACTAAATTGGGTCACACTTATTTTCTTAACAAAAGGGATGATTCATAATGAGGGAAGTTCCGGGCAAAAGAAAATTTACAGATATTTTTAAATTTTAAAGCAATTGTTTAAAATATGTAAAACAAACACTTTTTAAATCTCTATGCTCATTTTTTCTACTTACTATATAGGGCTAGCCATACGGATTAAATAAACATAGCAAATGACCACGCACGAATGTTATGGAAAAATGGCTTCTATCAAAACCCTTACAAATTTAGTATGTTGTAGGTTACAACCGTCTAAGTAAAAGTTACTATTGCCGCGACAAAATTGTCTCAATGGTTTTCGAGATAAAGAGTATTAAACCTTGCTCAAACCCCATAAAAATCCATAGGGAAAAATGTTGACATATAATAATCTCTTTTAACATATTTAACGTAAAATAATAAATCATACTTTTATTATACTTCCTGGAAAACACCTTATTTTCATCTACCTTTGGAACAAAATAAAGTAGGCTATTTCAGTCCAGCGCGTAGCGAACGGAAAATTTTCCCGACCTCCGGTTTTTTCCATGTGCTGAATAAAAATACTAAATATATGGCTTTAAAGCAGAAATATACAGCAAAGTAAATTAAGTTTAAGAAAGTCTATACTCTCTGATTTTTAACCTGTACCTATTTTGTATTTTAATTTGTAAATGTTGAATATTTAGATAATTGTAATAATTAGAGTATAAATTTATAATAATTAGCACTAATAACAATAACTTCAACTAAAAACTTATTAGTTTGGATTCTTATTATTAGCAGTTAATTGGTTAGTTTTCCTTATTCTTACTCTAGTTACATTTTTTAAGATTCTTATAACGGTTATGAATATAAATATGTTTATTTCATATATTTTGTTGTCTCTTTCAGAGAAGTATAATAAATAATATACAGGGTGTTTGTTTTATATTTTGACATGCATTTTTACCCTTTATTCTTTGGGATACAAAAAAGTGTAAATATTAAAGTTGTAAATCTTGATGAGAGATATCTTTTGTTGATTAGATAAAAAAACAAGAGTATCGAAAATCTTCAAAAACTACACAACTTATGTTTTTTAAATGACACACCCTGAATTTTATTAGGTATTTAAAAACATCTTTTCTTGCCGATTTCAAACATATATGATATGATGATATTCGCTTTAGCCGTTCCAGAAACATGTCACCAATTTGTGGAATTACAGGTTGGCTTTTATTGAATATCGTATCGTTGCCATGAAACAAACGAGCTCATATTTCTTAGTTACTATCTATGGTACCTGAAATATTTTATATTGACATTTTCCGTCATAATTTTTAAAAAGTTAATATACTATTTAAAAATGGTTTATTCAGATAACGAGAAAATAAAAATTACTCCATTATATTACTCGAACAATTCAAATATTGCTCTAGTTCAAAGGCGAGAGTTCCTAATCGAAATATAATTAAAAACATTGTTAGATTGTTTGAGGAGACCAAGTCAGTTAAAAGGAGACCCGGGAGTTAGAAGGGATAAAAATTAGATTTGAATGTAAACACTGTATGTTTTTTTTCATTGTAGAAAACCCAGAGAATCCACAAAAAATGTTGCAAGAATAATAAATAAATCCGCCTACAAAATTAAAGCTGTTTTAAAATTTTATAAATATCATCATTATAGATATTTATCAGTCTAGGATTTGCAGAGGATCAAAAGTTGCAAAGCGTATATTTTTGTCAAGAAATATTGTGGTTTTTAAACGAAGACAGAAACTTTTTAAATAGTATTTTTCTTTACGGATGAAGCCACGTTCACCACTTTAGGAGTGTATCACCGTAAAAATAAACATTATTAGGCTACCGATGATCCGAGACAAATCCAACCAATTAAAATGCAGGGACGCCAGGCTGTCCATGTGTTGTGCGGCATTTTGAAACACCGTATAATAGGACCAATATTCTTTAATCTAAATCTAAAAGGGGCAAGATATCTGCATTTTTTACAAAACGAAATTGAAGAAGAGCTGCCAGTTCGTGAATATAATATTATTGTTTGACTCCCCTCATAAAATTCAGGAATTAAGTCATTTTTTGAATGAAAGATATAACATTTGGATCAGAAGATATGCAACTGTTAGATGGCCTGCCAACAAGCCCGATTTAACACCTGGATGCATTTTTGTGGCGATACTTAAAGAATAAGGTTTATTAGGATAAACCATATGATATCGAAACGATACTAAATAGGATAAGAGAAGAAATAAACATTTTAAATACCGAAAAGCAGATTTTTAATACAATAATTTACGTTAGATTTCAAATTTTGTATGCAGATTTTTTACCTTTTTTTAAATATAGGTATATTAAAGTTCCTACAGCGTAGCATTAATTTCACAAAAAAAAGTCACATAAAAATGTCAAAATAAAGCACTTCAGGTGCCATAGTAAATATGATGAGGTTTGTTTCATGGCAACGATACGATATTCAGTAAAAGCCAACCTGTAATTTCATGAAATGGTATCATATTTCTGGAACAGCTAAAGCGAATGCCATCAAACCATCATATTTTTGAAATCGACAAGAAAAGATCTTTTTAAATACCTAATCATATAGAACGTGTTATTAACAAATAACATAAGTTGTGTAGTTTTCGATACCCTTTTGTCTTTTATCTCATCACCAAAAGATATCACACAAAAAGATCTATAACTTTTATATTTAAACTTTTTCTGTATCTCAAAAAATAAAGGGTGAAAATGCATGTTAAAATATAAAAAACCACCCTGTACAAGACACGTCCGGAAATAGATAATTTGTCACGCGCGCACAGAATAATCCTTATTCCTGGATTCTTGATGAAACATCCATATGAACATAAATCCGAAAAAACTTCCCATATAACACACAGTATGTAGTGAACAAAGCATTTACGAACTCCTGTTCCTATAAAACTTTTTTCTTACTTTAAAAAGTACTGTACGACAAATATGTAGAAGAGGTTTATTTTTGTGTCATCCTGTTTCCCCCGTGTATTTTATTCTTGGCATTTGAGCAAAGTTTAACACGTTGACTCTCGACACCTGCTCGAACGATTTTCTCTCGACAATGTTAAAAACATTTCAAATTTATTTCAAAAGACACACGTCCTTTTGTCGAAATATATAGAATTTCGTTTTAGAGTACTTGTAAAAATAAGCATTTTAAAGCACGTTAAGGCAAGAATTTATGCAAAACTCTTGTCCAAACCTTAAGCTAATTTAGAAACTACAAATTCGATTAACCATTCCGTTTTAAGTTTGAAAACAAAATATTTACCGAAACCCCGTATTTTCATCAAGTTCATAACAATAACATCAAAGGCCTGTTGCTTCCGGTCTTACAGAAAGCGCTAGATACAGAAAATATAATTACTTCTGTGTTTGTGAAGAACAATATAAATAATGATTAATGTTAAGGTTAAGTATGATAAACAATTAGAGATAAATAAAATTTTGGTGACCCATGCCCTTCATTTCTGCCACGGTCGTTATTGTACTTACAATAACTACTACCTATTATTAGCAGCACCTACTCTCCGGGTGGTCAACCATCCAAGCACAGTACTAGCCGCGCGTTGTTGCTCTACTTTTATTTTCGTCCGAAATCGGACTACCGCAAGTCACCACCGCATTGTACAATTGTTTTATTTTCTATGGTCAAATTGACCCTATGCATTTTTTATGTATGTAAGGCAGAGAGGGGCAGTTTCGGCCGCTTTTTTTCAAATTCAAGTATCAACACATTAGTTGCAGATTGAGTCGTACTTGATACACAGTCATCTATCAAAAAAAAAATTAATTTTGTACCCCACTGTGGGGCAGTTTCGGACAGGCATGGGGTACTTCCGGAAAAATAAAGTTAGTACCGTTATTTGCTGAATTGCGTGATATTTGCAGTAGCGATTCAAAGGTATTAACAACTAACTATTCTTTCAATAATATAAAACAATGTAGGTATCAAAATGTGAAATTTTATTCAACGTTATAATTATAAAAACTAACATTCAATTTTAAAAAAGAGGACAAACGTGCTGTGCCTGGTGCAGAGGTAGGTGTAGGAAGTTTGCAAACAACGTCGCTTCTGTGAACGGAAGAAATATCGTGAATTTCAGGAAAATGAAAATGAAACCCGGTCTTGGACTTCCTCAAAAATTTTACTGAATATTCATATTCGTCAAGCTGCTCCATGACTTGGCCGACATAGTGGACGACTTTTTTTTTTGTAGGAAATCTTACTAATAAATAATCGTTACAGGAAATGGTTTCGTCATCCAAAAGTGCAGTTAATTCGTCAGCATCATCTGAATCGTTATCCATGTCCAAATTGTCCATATCAGAATACGAATAATAATTTGAAAATTTTCCTTTTTTACTTGCCAACTCTACTTCTGACCCTGATGATGTAGTGTCAGAGGCTTTTTTACACTTCTTTGTTTTTTTTTTCTGTTTGGCTTTCCCTATTTTCATTTTAATTTGCTGTGATTTTTTTTTCTTTTCTTCAACATGTTCTGTCATAACTTTTCGTTTAGTTTTAGTTGTATCGACCTTGCTCTTTCTCTTTTTCTCTAATTCTTCAATTCGGTCTTTTTCCGGTGTGCTTGTATAAATCCTAGGCTTTCCAGGATTGGTCAACATATAATCATTAAAAGAAACTTTACAATGCTGCTTGAATGGACCGTAGATTCCTTTGTCGAGAGGCTGCATTCGGTGAGTGCAATGAGGTGGAAAAGATAGTAACACAATTCCGTTTTCTCGGGCATAACGAATTGCTGCAACTGACACATGACTTTCGTGATTGTCCATTATTAATAGGATCGGATTTGTAGGACTACTACTTGTACATTTTTTAATGTGTTCTAACAAATTCACGAACATTTCCGCTGTCATCCAGCCCGTTTTGGTTGCGTATCCAACAACGCCAGGTACAGCACCAAACAAAAAACGGTCCTTCATTCGAACACGAGAATATAAATATACGGGCGGAAGGAAGTCACCTGCCGCCGAAATGATACCACAAAATGTAACGAGGGTGCCTCTCTCAGCCGAAACACATTGGCCTACTGTTTTTTTGCCAGTTTCTGCTATTACCCTCGGTGCCTGTAATACGGTGGTTATAGCGGTTTCATCCGTATTCCAAATACGGTCCGGTTGAAATGTATATTTACCCTGTACCTCTGCATAGTTTTTGAAAAAGAGCTCCACATTTGATTTATTGAAGGCCGAGGCTCTGGCTACACTAGTGTTCTCAGATTTGCGATATGAGAGTCGAGGATGACGTTTCATGAATAGCCTCATCCATTTTTTTCCCGCCATTTTGTTTTCCACCCATTGAGTGGGAAATTTTTTCTCTAGTCGAACAGCATATTCGTAGGCCAGTTTACGAGCAGTTTTATATATTAAACCATACATCATACTAGACGAATTTTTCAAGCATAACTCCAACTCAGCTTCTTCTTGAATGGAAAATACTAGTCTAGTTGCATATTTTTCTGAATATGGCCGTGTCTCCGCTTCGGTGCATTCAGTACCAGAATCTCCCGTCTCTTCTCGTTTTTTTAGCTTTAGATACCCAATCAAACAGAATGGACTTTTTTATGCCGAAGTTAATAGCAGCAGTACGTAACGAACTTCCATTAAGTACAGAAGATACTGCATTATTCATTGTTTCTTCAGGTACTTCTGCATATTTGTTTTTTTTAACGTAATCGACAGTCCGAAACTGCCCCATTCTCAATGTCCGAATCTGCCCCGCATGTACATATTGAGTTTTATCAAAAACCACTTTACTATAAAGCGTTGGCGCCAATTTCTACCAAAACTAGGTTATCTGTCTATAATCAAAAGAGTCACATACAGCTTGAAATTGAAATCGAATCTTATCGCAAATGATGTACAAGCTTACGAATGGATTGTGAAATACTTACTTTGTGGTGTCAATTTCAAACAATCACAAAATATTTCAAAATTTGCTTAGCTTTTTCAACGAACACAATTGCTGGCAACATAACACTACTAACCGAAACTATTCTGAAGATGGCACTGCAGTATATCATCTAAAAGGCGGTAAATTTGAAATGTCCGGAGGTGCCCCGCGTCCGAACCTACCTCGCCCTACCCTACATCGATTCCTCCGCTATGACTTGCCCAATTTAGGTGACATTTTTAGGGAATATTCAGGATATTACAGGAGTGATCCCATAGCAAGAATATTGAAAAAATATTAAAGATTGAGGAATGTCGCCTTTTTGATTTTTTACGCGGGGCGATATTGAGCAATATATGCGTTTACCATATTATCAGGAAAAAAATTATGTAGGTTTCATATGTAATAGAGCCAGTGGCTATTTGTTAAATCTGACTTTTACAATGTAACACGTATAAATAGAATCACAAAGGATGAAATACAATTTTGTATAAAAAAGATAAAACTTAATTCAAATAAACGCACTAAAAAGTAAAAAACTATTTTATTTCATGCGTGAAGTCGGCGCCGAACTAATAAATATAGTAAGACATTATACTCGTGGTATTAGACATTGATATACTCAATACGTAAATATATTTCCGTGATTACGTAATTAAGAATAAATTTCATACCGACTTTACAGTTGGAATATATATATATATATATATATATATATATATATATATATATATATATATATATATATATGGTAAGGATGAAAAATGGCTTATTTGGAAATAATTACATGGTTTGCTTTACCTGTCAAAATTGACATATCTTTTAAAAAATCGCAGAAAACAGTCCTATTGTTAAAATATAAAAATCTTGTATTAAGTAGATTTTAGTTTTAAACTTTACATATGTATATCGAATTTTGGTTAGAAATTACGATATTTAATTTTTATAAGTTTTCCTTTTTCGAAAATTCTAAAAAAGATAATAATTATCTAACTTTAAATAAATATTTTATGTTAGTAACTTCATTATAATATTAATTTGTTACACCTAAAAAATTAAAACCACATCTCAAAAGCATGTTAAGCTTGTTATTTAGGAGTGCAATCGAAATTTTAATATCTTTTTAAAATATTTAAGTGCCTCGGGAAAAGTTATAAAAATTAATAATTAGAACTGCTAGACATATGTAAAACTATAAAATTACCTACTTTTCCTAATAACACTTTTCCATATTTTAGCAAATAACTCCTTTTCCTGCGACTTTTTTAAAGAAATCGGTATCTCTCAATATTGGCAGGAAATACAACAGATTATTAAACAAAATATATACCGAATTTTGGCCAGTCATTTTAAAATTTACTCTTTTTTATTCGTGTTCCAAAAATAAAAAAAATATTACTATAAGAAAATTATTTCAGTAGCCTCAGCAGAATATTAATTTATTATACCTAATGCATACAAATTGTTTTCGCAAGAAAAATAAAAATCACCTCTGCTTCCAAACTTGATACAAAGCTGATGTGCTCTTAAGAGTTTTAGGTATATATTAATTAATTTATTTTGGTTGACTTAATAAATAAAAAAAAATACGAAACTAATGATGAACTCGTTGTAAACTGTAGTTCTCAAAATACAGCATAAAAGATTTAAATAATGAATATTGCATGATAACAAAATTTAGACTCTTTTGCCCACCTCATAACCGTAGAAGTTGCTATGTCTACATATATTTGTTGTGTGGGTAATACACGCAATGTATTAATTAAAATTGGAAACGATGCCTATCATATGTGCTAAAACAACCTCTAGCGATAAAGTAAATTTAGAAGCAAAAAACGAAACCTGCGCAGTTCCCATATAAAGGTAGAGTAAACAAAAATTATATATACTTTGAGTTTCCAGGATCAAATACGAAATTGTTCGAAAAAATACATATAACGAAAAACAAACGAATCTCTGAATTTCACTTGTTCTTGATAACATTTGATTACATATAGAGGAGGAATTTGCTTAGGTATAGAACAGTTCTAAAGGTTTTCAAATAAAAAATATTATAAGCAGTGTATGCAAAAATCTTAAGTATAGGTACGTGATTTATTTTGTAAGCAACATTCACGCCTAGAAGCATTCCATACAATACTAATTAGATGCTTGCAGTCTTTATAAAACCTTCATTTCACTAAATGCTGACCTTGGATAAAGTCGGTATAAATTTAAGGAATATATAAAATTTTTACTGCTATTTTGTTAGCAATTTGAAATAACGGCCGTTGCGTTAGTCCTACTAGAATAAATATTCAGTCAGAAATTACCTAGGAAACTGTAACTAGCTATCATAACATATTAAATTACGAATATATTTTAATATAACTCCCCGAGAGTCCATAATTTATTCTAAATTTCAACAACTTCAAAAACTAAAGCATAGTTTTAATATAGAATATTTTCAAGAAATTCTTTATTTCTATTGTCATTTATTTTACAACGTTTCGTTCCCTACTATTGGTGACCATTTATTCTTCGTTCTGATATGTTCGGCTTTTCCAGCTTAAGTTTTTTGTTTCTTTCTGGCTTTAAGCTATATCCTCAAAATAGGGTGCAATACTTCCATCGCGGCATCGTGGGCAATTCATTTAAAATCTTTTACTTCCTCTACTGTTGCTGTCTACCCTATGTCGGGCTCTGCTTTCTGGTATATTAATATTGTTGAAACCCAATAAAAACGAAAATTTTAAATTTATTCTTCTCATATCATCAGACTTTATTTTATTTGACCCTGCCCTGACAAAAAAATTATCCAATTGAGTTATCAAAAACTGACAAAAAACCTAAAAAGCCAAGTTTACAGAAACTCTACTTGGAAACCGGTCTATGCACAAAACACAGTTCTTAAGATTTCTGAGTAGTTCTTACAGACTAAATATTATGGCGAATTCAGTTATGATTCGATGTATAATATAAGAATCATGACTAAGATATTGATGAGTTATTCCGGCTCTTAGTAGTTAAGCATTATTCTATATTAGGATACAATTTCTTCCAATAAATGGCACATATGATAACACATACTCTAGCAAACACTCCCTTATGCAACTATCAGCATTGGGGCCATCGCTTCAAAACGTCACAAGTTTCGTTGGTGCATCAATTACGTATACCATCACACTTCCACCGCCAAATTGTACCCTAGGACAGAAGCAACACTGGCAATACCATTCTCCGGGTGTTCTATGCACTCACTATGATCACTAATCGGACATATCCCAACCTTCTTAAGCGTTGGCAAATTGTAACGATGGTCTGTGATGAGTTACCTCCAACAGTGGGCCTGTAATAGGCATATGGGATGTTAAGTTTTATTCTCGCAATATTCTTCGTACAGTACTGGATGAGACAATGGTATCATGGACATCTTCAGCTTCGTAGCCAAAGCTGTAGCGGAAACTATTCGTTCACGAAAAACTAAGAGCCGAAGAAAATGTACTTCAAATGCATTTGGTACTCTTCATCTTCCTAATCCAGGTCTCCTTCAGTGAGAACCAATTTCTCTGAATCATTTTATTGCATTCGGTACGGTACTTCGTGAAACGTTAAGAAAATTGGCGAAATACCGAATATTATAACTATTATTATGTACAGCAATAGTTTGCTGCCTTTTCCGGACTCATTGTCATTTGACAATCAGGTTATTCTCATCTCTCATAGGTACCCACAGCAATACAGTTAAAGTATCTGGTCTTTAATAAAGAACTGTAACTCTTTATGAGACATTCATGTGAAAGTCAACATATCGTTCAATCAAGTCCCCATAGTTCACAGGTTGTTTCAAAGTTATTGTACAAAAACATTGTTTTATTTACGGCTTTATTACACTAAATTCTTGCACATTTTATTATTGCAGGATAAACAGAATATAGTAAGCTACAATTTGTTGTAATTTTTTTTATTGAAATCTATATATTAATCAAAAAGTTACGGAGCGCTGACTTTTATCGAAATTTTCTTGTCCTGATAAATTTGCTCTCCAGTAATCTATATAAAACTGCCAATCTTGCATATATACATGTACTACATCTATATAAGGGTTTGATTTAAATATACAAGATTTTATGATTTAAAACATGCATTTGTGTTTTATTACGACTACCAAACTTCAGCAAGTTATAAATATCTAGTGCCTACATGAGTGAGTAGTTAGTAAGTAGTTATAGCCTACAAAAAAGTATCTGAACTACAATATAAAAATTTTACGAGACCTTTTTATTAACGCAAATTTTTTTTTTATATTTATTTTTTAAAACATGCCTTTTAAATATACTTACTTTTAAAATCGCTTTGAAGTTTCTAATTTGTACAAATTTTTGTGACTTACCAAACAGTAACCGTAATAGAAATAAAGGCACTTACCTAGAAACAAAAATACATTATTAACATATGTATATACAGATAAATTTGCAAGTATAGCATTGGTTTATTGATTAAATTGTTTACAACCCAATACATAATATTATTATCAAGAAGTTACATTATTGAATTACCAATAATGCTCGCATTATATGGAACCGTCATGCGTCATAACAACATGGTCGTTGTCTTAGTTACAAAATCGAGAACTAGGATAAAATGGCAGAAGAAATAATACCAAAATTGTATATCAAACAGCATAAAAGCAGCGCACGTATTACAAATTCCACTTTTTTTTATTAAAAATAATTAGTTATGACCCAAAGCGAAGAAAGATGTGGATTCATGTAAAGAAAGGTCTAAAAAAGTGATTTATATTTTTACGGATCTGTTTCAGCCCTTATAAAAGAAACAATTGTTTTTGTCTGAAAAAAAAAAGAAAAACAAGTTTACTCCATTCTACCGTTATTTAAAAACGTTAATCGTTAAGGAAATAAAAGATATTGCCATTTTTTAGAGACTCTTGCATTCCCTAGGGCTACTCTGTATTGAGGAAAGAAAGTTTTATATACTTACAGAGAGTTAACATCCATAATTTGATCCCCACCAGAAACTGACCTGACTATTTTTGGTGCAAATTTAAAACATATCAAGAGTGTTTTGTTTAACACACACCTACATACTCACACAGGTTTTCGAAAAATATTGTTTTCGTATGCTAAAACGTCGATATTTATATTTTTCAAACAATTTTGTGACCCCAATAAATATTTCACCTATATAGTATATTAATAATACTACTGCCTGTTATATGGGGAACTAAAAATGCCACCTGAAATTAAAGGCCACAACATTATCTAAAAGTAGTCAAGATCAATGGATATATTTGCCGGAAAGGTACAAAACAAAACATTTTCTCTGGTATATTATAATGGTTATCTATATCTATATGGTAACTATTATCTTTATATATACCTATATATAATTTTTTTAAGAAGGGTATATTACCATTTTTTAAATGTAATTTAAATATGAAAAAATTTTTGAATATTTTTTTGCATTGTCCTTTTAAAACTTGGTTTAAAACAACTCTGACGTCACAGGTTTTTAAAAAATACTTTTGGCAACAAGATGAAATAAAATCACCTCCAAATATTCTTGTTGTCCTGCATAAAATCCTTCGGCAGGTAATTTCTTTTAAATTTGCAATTGCAAATTAGGTGGCAATCATATGAGGTTAGCTGTTTCGAACTCTTTCACGTGACAGGTACACTACAATCACAAAAAAAATATCCTTCAGTTTTGCTGAATTTCAGAGCTTAGTTTCTTTAAATCGGTGATGTCAGTGGCTGATTTTAAAAATTAAATTAGAGTCCAAATAGCGCAGTCATTATAAACATATAGCCCTCAAAATACGCGGCAAGTAGCTAATTAAAGCAAAATCACTATAGTAAAAAGTGAACCAGATATCTTGAAATAGGTTTTATATTTCCGTTATTCTTAGAGACAAGAAAATACTTTAAATACGAAACTTGTGGGGATTTGTGTGTGCTTTTTTTATTTTATTAAAAAAACCGACCATCGAATTAAAAAATATATCGCAAAAAAACTAATCAGAAAAACGTTAATTTAAATGTAATATCCTGTATTGTTAAGAGTCTGGGACTATGAAAAGGTTGCGAGTAACTATGCAGCCGCATTACTCATTGATGATTTGTTAACAATCCTTCCATGACAGTAAGCAGACTTATAATATTTTGAGTAAAACATTAAGATATACACTTTAACATCAAGTAAATACTTCATTTCTATCAATGCATTTAACAAATAGATTTCATTACCCCAACATTACCCCAATGAGTCGGGAAATACGACTTTCGACTGCGAATTTTTCTGCGAGGACTCCGTGTTATTAATTATTCATGAGGTGCCTTGTATTTGACGCCGTTGGCAAAGGAAATACTAACAGATTTCCATTCATTCAACCCTTGGTGTAGATCTATTTTATTTTAATACCTTTAGATTTCCATTCGTTTTTAATATTTTTTGTCTTTGTTGATATTCTTGTGGAATGGCAAACCATGGATACATACGTTTGTGTTCACTTCATGAAAACGGACGTAAAAACCAGTGCAGTGGAATTTTTGAATAATTTTTAATTATCTACAAGAAGCAAAGACTAGTGCTTAAAACTTGCCTAAAAAAGATTTCAAAATATACAAAGTTCCGTTTGATATTACACGAATATATATACCACAGGTAGCATCGACAATGAGAGGAAAATACAAAATAAATAAAGGAAAACCTTATACTATTTGCTTCCCGGAATCTGCAAATCCGCACTGAGCGGCAAAATATGCCTCCATTAGAGCATCCATCGTATCGAGATATCAAAAATTATTTTGATCAGGCGTAGCTGTGAAATTAAAAACATACGTCAAAATTAATCCTATCAAAGTTGGTTAGGTTAGTTGTATGCTGTTGTTTTCAACCAACTTGCAAACGAGTTACTAATAATAGAAAACATTCGAAAGTATAATTTTGCTATTAACACATTAACAAAAGAAATAAAAAAAGTCATTCTTCTTCCTGAATGCACAAGCTTACGCATTACTTCACGCTGTTAAAACCATTTCTGATAACAGGAGTTTTAAGTATTTCATTTTTAAAATAAAAAAGAGCAAAATACCCATGATAGTCAAATAAGGTGCACTCGTGAAGAAAAGCTATCCGGTTGAAAATAGCCTTTGTGTAGTTCCCCATCATGTAGTTATTTCGATATCTCTAAGCAGTAACAATAAAATTGAGGAAAATGGGACCAATTATTCGTGTGCGGGATATTGCCATCCAAACCTCAAATGTTTGACAACTAACTTAACAAATTTTAACATAATTATTTTCGACGTACGTTTTTAATTCAGTAGCCACGATTGATGAAGATATTTTTTGATGTCCGGTAAAAGGATGCTGATTCTTCATCACGAACTGACGGCATCTTTACTCATTTCTTAGGAGATAGCAGTTCGTGCAAGAGGTACAATACGGCCTCTGTGAGGTGACTCTATGCGACCCCTTTTCCAGTTAGAAAATAGAGATATACCATTAAAAACAATATCTGGACATCTAGAAATATACAACCAGGTACCTGGTTTTAGATATGTCTGTCACACAAGTCTTATAACAACACATTTCATAATCATAATAAAAATATATGTCCTTATTAGTATTATAAAGGTCAAAAATTGAAAGTAACATGAGAAAAAAATACAAGAATCTTGCAAGAGAAAATCTTCAAAAAAAATCAAAATATTATTTCACGATTGAAAAAAGCGAGGTTAGTTTTAATAGGAGTCATCAAAAGTTTCTGATAGGCAGGATTCGCGCAGTTAAGTAAAAGTGTTCCAACAACAATTTCGGGCAGTTAACAATCAATAACCCCAGGATTCATTAGAAAGGTATAATAGTCAAACCAGACTTAATTTCCATAGCAAATAATCATTTTGCAATTGTCATTTTAAAAATTTCTCAAACGAATGCAACGGTTGGACGTCGGAAAAAAATTTGCTTCGAATATATAACCACAAATATTTTCCTGTGCACAGTGTGTTTCGGTTGAATTTGTACTTTTGGATTTGCTTACAGTTAAATGATGTGAGCCATTTTTTATCCTCAGAAGAGTTTGAAATGTTTGAATTATCTGATTCGGATACCGATATGGAAGATGAAAAAAAAATGAGAACAGAAGTATTTTATTTTTTTGATACATTCTTAATCTTCTTATTAATTTAATTATCTTGGAAACATTTACTATATTCTCGTGTTTAATATAATTGGCAATTTCTCAAAATTTATCAAAGGACATAACAGGATACGATGTAGACAAGAGAAATTTTGACTCAACTTTTTTAAGAGAGTGGAGGCTTTTGAAGTCGGTGGGTGTAGACTTTAGACCGACCTGGAATGGTTATACAGGAGGAAACTAAAAGACCCACATCTTCTCTGTAGACAAGCGAAAGGTTCTTTAATCCACTTAGGGTTAAAATGTTGTATCGTTATTTGGCTTTACTCAGCATTCATAAGCCCAATCAATGGCTGGCGAGTTTTTAATTACCACCAGATTGCTTTGATTGAGGAACACCTACGTTGAACTATTTCCCATATTTAGTTTTAATGCAATTTTTATTTCTTTTTTAACACATAAATACAATAAGAACGGAATTTTGCTTCAAATAAACACTATATTAAGTAAACGAAAACAACAATTTCCACTTTTATTTTATAAAAATGAAATACACGACAATTGTATCACCAACACTGTACACCAGAAGTAATTCTTTCTAATTTTAAACCTAAGCACAGTAGAAAAAATAGCTTTCAGTTAATAAGTAGAATCAATAATTTAACTGTTCCAAGTAAAGCCAAACTGATATCCTTTGACGTTACAATTTATTTTCGAGTATACCGCCATCTGATCCTATAATATTAGCTGAAGAACTTTTCACGAAAAACAATGTTGAACCATATATTTTGAATTTTACGAGACTATGTATACAAGTAAGGAAGGTTTAATAACGGGAAACCCTTTAAGTCTAATTTCAGCCGAGATATTTATGGATCATTTAGAAATTAAAATTCATAAATATTCCCTTAGTAAAAAATTAATTTATTGGTATGGGTATGTTGATGATATATTAGCATGTTTTAATGGTAGTGACAGACAATTAAAATCATTTTTAGGTTATATAAGTAACCTACACAAAAATATAAATTTTATAGTTGAATTAGAAAATGATAAAGAAATTAATTTCTTACACGTAACAATAACTATTAAGAATAATAAATAGGAATTTAAAATTTTCTACAACATACCTCTAAGCAATGAAATTTTTTAATAAAAGTTAAGTATAATTAAACAAATAGCAGTCAATAACGGTTATCATGAAAATCTCATTAACAAACTAGTAAAAAAGGACCAATAAAAAAAGCGTTACAGTTAACTTATCCTACTAATAAGTTCAAAGAAAATATTCAATTTCGTACTTTCACTTATATCGGAAAAAGAACATCAAATGTTGCTAGGTTTTTTAAAAATAAAGCTGCAACGGTTGCTTTTAAGACTAAGAACAACCTTGGTAGATATATCAAAAATAATAAAACGAAAACTAACAAAACGGAATATTCTCGTGTTTAAAAATCAAAATACGGAACTTGTTCAAAATGTTATATTGGACAAACCGGCACAACGTTTAAAAAAATAATTAATGAGCAAAAATTTAGTTACAGAAAGCATAAAGATAAATCCAATTACTCTAAACATTTAATTCAGGAAAACCACACTTTCGTTGAGATATTTGAAATTTTACTTGTAGAACGAAAAAGTAAAAAACTTAATTTACTAGAAAGTATGGAAATAAACAAACATAAAAATAACAACACATTATTAAACAATCAATTGTTTCCCATTGTTAAATCTTTAAAGGCTGGAACATTTTTCTTATATAATATACGCAAAACGGGTTCAGGTATTTAAGATCTACAGTTTGTGTTACACTTTTATCTAAGAACTAAAATCTGATAAAGCCACAGTGTTGGCGAAACAATTGACATGTGTTTAATTTGCTGTAAATCAAATTAAGTAGAAATTTTAAAGAAGTGTTTTCGTTTACTAAGTTAAAATGGATTTCCATCAAGTAACAGCTATTTCCGTTCAATAAATACTGTATTCTCAGTTTTTGCTGTGTACACCCGCCACTTACATCAATTGTAATTCTGATATGAGAACAATAGTTGAGCTGCAGTGATTTTAATTATAACATAATATAAATTACCGGTTTGTGTGTATTTAAAAGTATACGGCCTTAAATCTAAGTATATTATGTAATGGTAGTACAAATCCTAAACAGAAAAGTGATTTGTTAGTGTTGGTTTTATTTAGGATGACAACTAGATTCCGGCACAAGATTTTTACATGTTACCACTTTTTAGCAATTCAATCAACTATCAACTGATAACTAAAAAAAGTCTTCACGATCAAGCTTTTTTTGCAACACGATTTAAGAAAACCTTAATTCTCTTAATTTTTACTTGACCAATGGAGAGTTTGAATCCCTTAATCTATCTACGGTCGGTTGCATTTCTCCAATTGCTAAGCTGTATAGCTCGCTAGCTAGTATTTGTGAGGATACATTCTGATCATTGATAATTGCGACAATTATTGAGCATTTTCGTTCTGTTTTTTGTTGTATATTTTATGTAAAAACTCCTAGGTGTTTGTAAAACCAAACTTTCTTAGTGCCGTTGCCCTTAAAAGTAAGTTGTAACCTTTTTATATATATTTTTCATGTACTCACAATCAGAGTTGTCAGTACTTCAAGTAAAATACTTGGATAAAGTATTTCAAATACTTTTTGGTATTTGAAATACTGAATTTCATATATATTTTATTTTATAGTACTTGCACTTGAAATTCAGTTATATCCTAAGAAGTATTTGGTATTTAGAACTTATTTCCCAAAAAAAGTATTTGAAGTACATACGAATTTTACTTCAAATACAAAAGCAATTGTACTTCAAGTAACGAGAATGTATTTCAAATCCTCTAAAAGTATTTGAAATACTCTGATTTTCTTAAATCAATTACTTTTTTGTGCATTGAAATATGATTTCGAGTATTTTCTGATTTGCAATTCGAGAAAGGCATACATTATATAAATGGTTTTTAGTTTTAGTTTTATGGTGTTATCTTACATCCTGCACTATCAGTTTGGCAAGTAATAAGTATACTTAATAAACTAGAAAGTAATAGTTAAAAGAGGTTTTGACTATAAACTAACGTTCGTATTTTTGTAGATATAAAAAAATAGAATAAAAAGTTTCTTCAAATTGTGTATTGTTTATATAATTCAATTACAATTTTTACTTCAAATACAAGTATTTGAAATACTAAACCAAATACTTGAATTACGTTACTTGACAAAAATTAAGTACAATTACCAGTTGACACTTCAAATACTTTTAAAACTTGAAAGTATTTGTTACTTGGTTCGTGTTGATAAGTAGTTGGTACTTGTACTTCAAATACTTTTTGTCAGCTCTGCTCACAATGCAGTTACAAAAAGCATTGAAAAGCTTGGGAAATAAACTTGACCATTAGATTGTTAGGGTATACATATTTAAAGCCATTTTTTAAGTCTGAGTCCAAAACAAATCAGAAATACCTTGGTGGTATTCAATACGAAAAGAAATTTTTTGTAAGTTTTTTGATCCCATTAACGTATTTATATTAAAACTATTATACAGGATAGGTAAGAAAAGCATAATTTTTTTATATTACTCACGACAGCCAAGTTACTACAAAAATATTATTTAAGAAAAACTATGGAAAAAAATTAATTTTTCAGACAATATAATTCATTTAGAAGCATGCACCTACAGGTTGTACAAAACTCTGGGACATTTGACACGGCCTCCGTAGTAAAGAACACCATGTGATTTATATTACAAAAATGGATAACAATTTATAATTATACATTTTGGATTTACTTGTAATAGCAGCGGGAATATGAGTATAAACATATACATTCTTTTTGTCATCTGTTGGGTTAGATTCGTATTTTAATTTTACTGAATTGTCAAAATAAACTTAGACTATTCCCTATCTAAACTACATTAGAGCTAGCGTATTCAGCTATTCAAATTTGTGTTCCCACGTTTCTTGAACAGCTTCGTGTGCAAATATGTTAGGGAGCGCTTACGAACTAATTAAAATTATGCGTGCAACTATAATTGAGAGAGCTGCCTGCATAGAGATATACTGTAAGCTTATAAATGTTTAAATAAGATGCATCTCAATTTGTTAATTACTATTTGCTTATCTGCTTCAAATTACATTTATATCATTTTTATTTTACGACACGGAGAAATACAAAAACAAAAACAAAATCTCTTAAAGACGGGGTCTTATAAGCTTTATTTT
Source organism: Kuschelorhynchus macadamiae (assembly GCA_030620095.1). Lineage (NCBI taxonomy): Eukaryota > Metazoa > Arthropoda > Insecta > Coleoptera > Curculionidae > Kuschelorhynchus > Kuschelorhynchus macadamiae. Next base: position 158,559 of record JAUTXW010003008.1, read on the forward strand.
AGCAACAAAAAATATATTAAATACAATGCCTAATTTGCAAAAAGAAATAAATACATGAGAATCGCAAACTGTCTGTATATTTGAATTAACAGGGCAGACAATTTAAGTAGAAACCTGGAAAAATCAGCCGCTTTGCTAAATCTTATACGTACGGCTTTGAACTTAGTGGTTATAACTTTATACTTCCTCTGGGTCACAGCAAATTTAATATTAATATTTAACAGGCAGATATGTGCCTTTAGTGAATTTTACTTTAAAAATTGTATGTGGTTATTTCTTAGTTGCAGTATTACCAGTGAAAACCGGCAATTCTAGTAAGTAAAACATACTTAATTTATATTGTCTACATTGGTTGATTAATCTCTCGTATTCAAAAACAAATAAATATGTTAAATAAAGTGTGATTAATAAGCGGTACTAAATATAATCAAACTATATTTTTTCCAAATCAGGAAAAAAATGTTTTTACCCAAAGATTATTAATGCCGAAAAACATGTTTTCTCAATTCCGTCGGTCTATAGCTAAAAATCTACTTAATCTAGTAACTTCAAATTTTGGTCAAACATTTAGGGTCATATGAGGCTGACCTGTCACAATTTTTCGTAAAAATACAATATGGCAAAACAAAATGGCGGTCTAGTTTGAAAATATTACCAAAAAACTACTTATCTAATTTATCTCAAATTTTGCAAAAAAATCAAGTTTTGTGTAGGAATCAACTGGTAAAATTTTGGTACGATTCCAAGATGGAGGAACCAAATGGCGGCATAATAAAATATTTAAAAATTCAGCCTGAAAAAGTATTTAATGGACCGATTTCAAATTGTGTGCCATAACTAATTGTGGTATAGAGATGAACTAGTGAAACCTGTGGTACTAATTCAAGATGGCGGAACAAAATGGCAGTCAAATAAAATGTTTGTAATCGAGAAAAAATGAACCTCTCAGGTTTTACAAATCTTCAAGTTTTAGCGTCCCTAAATAAAAAAAAATGTTTTATCAATTCCATCAGTCCGTTTGTCGCTTTCTGTCGATCTAACAGTTCACTGCATAGCCTAAAAACTACTATTCGACTTCAAATTTTAGTTTATAATTAAGGGTCATATGCGGATGACCTGGCGATATTTTGGTAGAAGTCCAATATGTCGGAACCAAATGGCAACTGAGTGAAACGTTAAAAAAATGTTTACTAAAAATACTAATTATCCACTTTCTTCGAATTCTGCACAAAAATTAAGTGCTACATAAGATTTAACTAGTAATATTTTGGTATGAATATAAGATAGCAAAACAAGATGGCGGAATAATAAAATATTTAAAAAATGAGCTTAGAAAAATTACTTATTAGATTAATTTCAAATCTTGTGCACCATTAAGTGTGATATAGAGCTAAACTGATAAAGTTGAGGTACAAATTCAAGATGGCGGAACAAAACGGCAGCCAAATAATTTTTTAAAAAATCTACCTAAAAAAGCCTATTCAATTGACTTCAATTAAATATGATATAGGGATAAACTGGTACGAATTCGACATGCCGTAACAAAATGGCGATGTGTATCAATATAAAAACTACTTATTGAATTTATTTTAGGTTATGCCCAAAAATCAAGTATGGCATGTAGAATATTGGTAGGAATCCAATATGAGGGAACAAAATGAGGTCTAAAAATGTTTAAAAAGACAGTATATGTGTGTTATTATATGACTATTTACTAAACTAAATTGGGTCACACTTCGCTATTGGCAATAAAAGGAAAGATTCATACCAATGAAAGTTCCGGGTAAAAGAAATTTACCGATTTTTTCATTTAATTGTACAAGTTGTTATTGTTTTTACTTCGAGATTGTAATTGTAAATCATTTTCTCAAAACTCAGCGAAAATCTTAAGACATTTTTACTTAAAATTAAAGGTTTAACTCACTCCTTAGCGGTATCCAAATTTAAAATAGTCTCTAGTTTAAGTGCAATTTTAAGAAAATACTCTTGTTCTAGTCGGTAACTTTAAACGAAATAATAATAATTAATTGAAAATGTTTTTTATTTCAATGCCTAAATGTATTTTTGCATAAAAGGCACACATTATTTTGATTTAAAAACTTGTCTAGATCTCAGGTGGTAAAGAGATCGTTTCCGAGCCTGCCATTTCATTACAATTTAAGATATATTTAAGAAAAATAAAGAAAACTCACTTGTCAGACTTGCATTGTCCTTACTGATAATATTCTCACAACGTTTCTACTAGTATAGCATCTCTATTCGTTCTAATGTACAAACTAAAAGCTGATATTGAGACTGCCGGTATATATATTAAATTGCCGTGATGCTTGAAACCACGTCCCGGAATTTGAGAAAATTACTGCGACTTAGAAAAGGTCGCCAAACATCTTGCATTTCAACGTTCGGCTGATCAAAATTCTGTTGTTGTATTCAATGAAACTAGAGAATATTCGAAATATATGTTAAAGGTCATAGAACCTTTACAGGATAGTATATATACCTACATGTAGTCTTTAGATTAGGTACTACTTTGCGCTTGATAACGACTAGAGGTACTACACTAGTCGAAACGTTATGAAAAATTAGGAATAAAGAATATGACAAGTAAGTTCTTCTTTTCATAATCGTATATTGTCTACCACTTTTAACGATATTTTATATAGTTCAAATTTTGAGCATCAAACATAGTTATATTAAAGAGTTAGATATAACCAATTGGTAAAAAACTGCATATTTTTGTGTTTTCGGATTCTACGGTTATTCTCTATAATTATAATTTATAATATAATGTATAGTGTAAAATTATGAGTGTCACGACGCAAAAAGAAAATTAAAAGCTTCCAATTTTTTCATATTTGGTCGAGCTTTTTAAAAATTTAATAACCGAGAGCGGGGAACAAGTACAGCTCTCAAACCTGTTTTACCCTGATATTTGAGGAGAACTAAACTTTAAAAATAGTTTTTACTTCTTTACAAAATTTAAAATTATATATTTCTTTTTCAGGAAATTGGTAAAATATATAAAGAGAAAGTCTTACTCTGCACCCCATCTTAAGTTTTTATTGCTTACATCATCATCACCCTTTTTTTATCCACTGCTGCATACATATCGGTTATCCTTTCACATATCCCTATGTTCTGTTCGTTAGATGTTTTTAACAGCTATATGAGCCCTTCACTTTACCCCGGATCCAAACGGCACTATTCGAGAGATGCTTTTAGGATTTTTGAGCGAATACCGGATCAAACGTGCCAGCACCTACCAATCAAATGACGAGTGCATTACATTTATTTCAAACTAAATTTGACTCTGCTCGTGACCGAGCCGGGGACCTTGAGTGCCAGGGACAGACTCAAAAATATATTATTGACCACTTTTCAAAAATTCAGTAATAGTTTTATTAAATTTCCAGTGGTGGTTTTCCTAAAAGTGATAAGCATGTTCAACATGAGACAGATAAACTCGCTGCCAAATACTAGAGCCAGGGACCTTGACCACCAGGGACATACACACGAATCTAATTATTATTGATGACATTTCAAGAACTTCAGTAATGGTTTTATTAAATTTCCTGTGGTGGTTTTCCTAAAACTGAGAACCATGTTCGACGGTTATGAGACAGATAGACCCGCTCCCAAATACTAATCTATTTCAATGTAGAGTAAAATTTTAGGATTTACTGTTCCCAGGAATGTCAAGAGAAAGCTGTAGAAGAACAAAAAGAATTACAACTTATTGTCGAAAATCAAAACCTCCAGAAAGAAATCAAAGAAAGAGACACTCTAAACATCTAAAGCGTACCAGTCAAGTCTTTGAAGATGAAGTCTCCCAGGCCGAACTAAAGCTTATCACCGAGCTCGAAAATCAAGACAAGCGGATAGATGAGCTCAAAAAAGAACTTAACGAATAATTCCTTCGACATTAACTGCCAAACTGCAAATAATTTATTTTTCCACGACCTGACCAGCCAATGTAAACAGCTGTGCAGAAACTTTGGTGAGAGTGACTACATAATCATTTACACGTCTACTTCGAATGCGATTAAGGGATAGCCCATTACCAACAATGACATAGATTACTTATTGGCAGTTACAGCAAAAACCAATTTAATTGTCCTTGGTTCAGGATATTATAGTCACAGGCCGGTTCTTAACGGCTTTATTCAAAATCAAAACAGAATGGTGTTCTGCTTCACGAGGCATGGAGAGTATTTGTAAAATAACTAATTGAAATTTATATTCCCCAAATTACAACAAGCAGAAATTTTACACATCGTCAGAGGCCAACAACATAAGACCAGCAACGGCGCTCCTATCCTTCAACCACCAAAATGTTGGTGGTCTTCGTACAAAGATAAACGGGCCGTTCGGGCATCTAACTCCGACTTTATAGCCATAACGGAGACGTGGCTCTCTTCACAGCGAAGAAATATTTAACTCGAGCTACTTTGTATACAGGTCTAACAGGCAATATGAAACACTGAACTGCTCGATAGCACTGAGCTGAAATTATCAATCTGTCTCAATTCCGGGTACCGACGATGCAAGCTTCGAGGACTCTTGGGCTTTAATCAAACTGAATAACCAAGTTCTGGGTTGCGCCTACTTCCCCCTAACGCCCCTACTGCGTCGTACAAGAATTTCATAAAGACACTGGAAAACATTATATTGAAATATAGACAAGCTAAACAAGTTATAGCAGGCAATTTTAATTTGTCTAGAGTAGACTGGATTGAAGAGAACAGTGTTCTAATTCCCAAACATTTGTAATCAGAGGCGGCAGACACCTTAATTACCGGGATGTTTTCTAACGAACTTCAACAAGTAGATCGCATATCAAACGAGTTTGGAAGGTATCTTGGCTTGGTTCTCTCTAACGACTTCTCCGATTTGGAGGTGCGGCCGGATGACCTGCCTCTTAGCAACTTGGTACAGCGTCACTTACCACTGGAACTTACTTTCTCACTAACGACTAGTCTTACTTTGGAAATTGACAACGAAAGCTTCTATGATTTTTATAATACTGACTATATCAATTTGAATGACATCTAATGAACGCTGATAGGCATTGGTTGAATGAATACCCTGGCATCGACCTTGCCCTCCAAGGTGGTTGAGACCCATTGCATCACATTGTCTTCAGACAAGTACATTAGAAACTAAATGCCCTGGATACAGCGAAAAGTGCTGGATCCGATGGAATACATCTCAGATTTCTCAGAAATTGCGGCTCCTTACTAGCTAAAACAGTCATTCCTGGGTCACCCCAATATTCAAATCCGGCAACAAAAATGTTGTCAGTAACTACCAGGATATTTCGCTACTACCAATAATATAATGGCCAAGGTGTTCGAATCAGTGGTAACAGACGAGTTGTTCGATGCATTCAAACAACACATATCGGTTGGCCAGCATGGTTTCTTCAGAGGGTACAAACCTCGGCGTCTTTCATGACTATCTAGTAGAGGGCATAGAGCGGGGATCTCAGGTGGATGTCGTGTACACGGACTTATTCAAAGCATTTGATCAAGTGTGCTTCCTCATCAAAAACTGGTTGCTCTGGGTCCAACTGACCCATATGCTCGTTGGATAGAATCATATTTGGAAGACCGAAAACAATCAGTTTGGCTTGAAAACGTGGTATCTCGCGAGGCGAACGTATCATCTGGAGATCCGCAAGAGTCCCACCTGTTTTTGGTGTATATAAAAACAGCGTCACGTCGGTACTCCACTAATGCAGGTGTCTACTGTATGCTGACGACCTTAAGCTCTTTCGCACTGTTGGCAACTCGGACAATTGCGCACGTGGTCACGGCGAGCTGAACGAATTTGTCAAATAGTGTGGTTTGAACTTCATGAATATCAATATCTCCAAATGCAAGGTCATGCGTTTCTCCAAGCATAAAGTACCTATATAGTTTCAGTACTCTATCTCCAATAATGTTCTAAACTCTGTAAATAGTTTTAAATACCTGGGTATAGTTTTCAGCGGTGACCTCAGTTTTAACAAACATATCGACGACATAATTTTGAAGACATCCAGAATGCTAGGCTTTCTGTGGCGTACCTGCACTGATATTTGTGACACTAATGCTATTAAATATCTGTATAATTGTCTCTTTCTTAGTGTTCTGGAATACACCTCGGTTATATGGTGTCGTTTCCACAACCATCAAATTAAACGTCTGGAATCCATCCAAAACAAATTTGTCAAGTTTTTTTTGTACAAACTGAGATTTCCTTACAAGAACCTGTCTTTTTCTACTCGTATCCAGATGGCAGCCATCAACGCCCAAATCATCTTTCTGCACAAGTTTCTAAATGGGAAAATGGTCTGCAACCGACTGTAGTCCGAGGTCTCCTTCCGCATCTACCCAAGACCCACCATGAATAGACAGCCTTTCCAAGTTACCTTCCATTGCCTTAATTATGGTATCCAGCGCTTCTCCGATAAGCTCATGAAGAATGCAATGAAAATTTTACTCATACCGACTTATTCAATTTCAGCCTAAATAGCCTGAAACATACAGTTAGAATAAGGCAACGAAGCTAGCTTACTCTTGTTGCAGTTTTTTCTTTTGTTCATTGTTATGGTGTGTATGTTGCTGCATAATGTAATCACATTACAGTTCAATTAATATTGTTATTCCAGTTTTGATTTATTTTATAATTATTATGCGTGGATTATAACTTTAGATTTTAATCTTAAGGTTATATGTACAATTTGGAGTTATTTTTAATCTCCTTATTGTAAATAAATAAATAAATAAAAATACAAAAAAATCCAAGACTACTATAATATAAATCACAATGTTCCTTGTTGGTCGTTTTAATATTTTTAACCCAAAATACATACAAAAACCGTATTAGTTTAATGAAACTTTCTCTGTCTCAAATATATTTGGCAGAATGATTTTACTTTAATGAAGCTCCCAGTAAACTTAAATAGGGGCGCTTGGTGTGAAAATCCTATTGTCTAGGCCTTCATAATAAACAAACTGGTCTTTAACAGTCCTCTTTTATTCTCGACTTTAATACGCTTTAGTGTTTATACAAAATTATGTTCGTTTCATTTTGGAAAACGGGGTGTAACTTTATTAATATTTCGTTTGCCTTTATAATGCAATTTAGTTTTAGTGAACGTGTAAAAGACCACTTAAGGCTATTAATACATATCAGGTCCGTTCAGTTCTGCGACGATGTATAAATGTCAGTGAAAAAGATATCGGTGATTATAATTTAAACGAAAAAACTATTATTTTCTAAAATCTATTATATCTACATTAATATCGCTATAATATCCTAATCTGTCTGCAAATTCTTACGTTATTTTTGGTTTGAACATTGTAAAACATTTTGACAATTTCTCTAGAACCTGGAAATTCCATATATTATCAAAAATGAAAAACCACACAATCAGCAAAAAACAATTTTTAAGAAATCTCAATTAGAAATATAAGCCATTAAAATGTGCTGGATTTTACCTGCTGTCAAAATGAGCTTTACGTCAAGTAACTACTTTCAAAACGACGGCAGATAGTAAAATTAATTAGCTGTTAAATTGATAGCTCAATCAATAATATAAATCACCAGACAAAACCTGAGTTATCAATTTAGGCATCCATTAAATAATGTGTAATGAACATGTGTGATCGTCACAGGTAGCCAGTTGACACTATTGTTATAGTTTATGAGTAATTCCCGCGCTTTTGACATTATTTAAATTAGTTCCAGGAAAATTTTAACATTTATTACAAAGTAAGTACTACGAATCAAACGCTCGTATTTGGTGTAGTGTGTTTTCATATAATTTAAACATATACTTTATCGAATTAAAAAAAATATGGACAAGTTCCCCATTATTTTCCTATTAGACGACACAAACAATGGAAAAAATCCATCAAGAGATTTCCGTAAATCTCAACTCTATATATTTATGACAGGGGATATAGTTTGTTTGTCATTAACATCGTATAAAAACCGTTTTAAAAAATGGTACTAAACTGTTTTGAACAGAGCACGCGCAAGAACAGAAATAACATTTACGTACTTGATATATTATTTTGCAATTAATAATGATCGAAGAAATGTAAACAAAGCATTTTTCCCTACTGCATAAGATTTCAAAAAAACAAACGTTTTTTTTGTGGTTTTGATTCTAAACTTCGGTAGAAGTGTTTAGTGAATCTGTTTGATATATGAACTTGTGCTATCAAAAGATTATGGACTCAGTTTAACGTAGAAATCACGGATGCGAAAGCCCGAAATCGGAAATGAGTGATATTTATAAATCATCCATTTTAGTTTTTTTTTAATATATTATGTTGGACCCAAACAAGAATTTACGGACAATGACTACTCACCTAAATTCTAAAAAAGTCTGCTATAAAGCTAATTTAGAAGTTGGACATTTATTCCTTAGGTATATTCTAATTTGTGTTTTATTTATGGATTGAAAACTGTAAGGTTTCAGGTCTCAACTTTGAGTCTATTTATTTAGAGTTTGTGTTTTTCTTTTTGTTTTTTTTTAATAATATATAAACCAATTATCTAATTGTCTGTTGTTCACTTCGTGCTTGGTTTCAGAAAGGGCATTAGTAAAAAAGATGTAAATGGACCTTTTATGCCTTAGGCAATGCCTTTTTTTTGGGAATTGACGTCGGCGTCGGTAGATTGATAAATACGCTCGGTATTAATAAACCTATGTATAGAATATATAAATTTGTATGATACAGGAATAGTATAGATAAGTTAAACTTGCTATGTTATGTAATTAATTAATCTATAGACATCATTAACAACATCATTGTAACTATTATTAAATACATTATTATTATTATTATTATTATTATTATTATTATTATTTAGGAATTAACAATATTTTTTTTTGAAAATACATTTTAATGTTATTTATTTTATGCATATTTATTATTACTCACATGGTAAGAAGTAAGTTTTGTATCCATGAATTTTGAAAATCGTTTATTCTCCTTGCTGGGATTGCAGTTTATACAAGAAATATATTGTGGTGCGGTAATTTTGATATACTGTTTCGAACTATTTAGTTTAAGACTATTTGTTTTTAATTTATACTTCACAACTGCCGGCAGCGTCCTTAGAATCGGCTTAAAAATTTAAATAGATACAAAGCTATGTTACTGTCAGATCGTTATATGGTTGTCGAATGTTGCATATCTGTTGAGTATAGTTTAAATGGGTGTAATGATTACGTTTCGGTATAAATAAATATTGACAAACTCCTAACGAATATTTGTAAATTTCAGTATTCCAGATAGAATAACTTTTCTTTTCAAACCGTAAGTTGTAACAGTTGCCTAAATTTTAAGACAAAAATTAACTTTTAGCCACATGGTTTGGCAATGCGCAGATTTGACATCTCCGGTAACATTTACAGATGCCTCACTTTTCGTCCATAAGTTTTCTTATCAAAACTCATAATTTTATGCTCAACTCACGGCTAGAATTGATAGACCGCTCAGGATTTCGACCTATAATTAGCAATTTTGTTGTCGCTTTTAAATTATTTTGATATTCGTTTAAACTTCCAATAGCTTTTAATAACGTTTTAAAGTTTTTCTCAGCAAATAAACCTTAATAGCACTACTGACATGACCGCTTCAAATCTTGATGCATGCGAGTTAATATTACAGTTAAAGAGCGGACCAATTAAAACGGTTCATTTATAACTGTAGCGAAGTACAATTGGTATTTGATATTATGATCTATCGTCTAATATTTAAAAAACAACACAAAACAAAAATCTTGAATTTCTTGAGGAGTTTGACATAACCCGCACAAATTTCTCAATCCATCTTACAAATGGTACGTTATATGGATTGTTATCCTATAGTCCAAGCAATACGTAGTTGGCACTAACCTATAATACTCTCAAAAATACCAGGACAACCAAGAACATGATATCAATATTTAGTGCTAAGTCACAAAAAAACTATAACTTCGGAAACAACGGTTTTAAAATCGTATAAGTAAAATGTATTATTATCAATATATTATATGTATAGTACGCCTGCCGCACGGATCGGAAGCCCCGACGAAAGGAAGAGGTTTGTTAATATTAAGCCGTTTCTATGGATAGGTAGGGTTTTAGCCAATGCACCGTTTCCGTATGTACTTCCATTATTTTTATCTTTGATATCATTTTAATCAGCTGAAACTTGTTTGTTTTTAAAGATATCAAAATGAAACAAAAATTGTTTGCATACTTATCTAGCAAGTTTTTTTTCTGTTTTTAAAATAAAACACTGACTTTTTTTGTCAATATTTTCTAAATGGAAAGGATTTTGTAATTTCGGATATTTTAATTCTACATGAAGTTTCAAGTATATTTTATAAAGCTTGTCCTATACCTATCTTCAACTGTTTGCGAGAAAATGGCATCAAAACATGCACAACTACACGATATTTTACCATTTTATTTATTATTGTCGTTTAAAAGATATATGTCATGATGAAACAAAACTGTTTACATTTTAACACATCCCTTTCAAAATATTTTTACATATTACATTTTTATTCGTTTGATTGTCGGTTGTAATTATTTAGTATTCTAAAAATGATACGATTTAGTAATCGAGAAAGGAGTGATATGCTTGCCATATATTTACCTAACCAAAAAAGCCCAATCGTAGCAGGAAGAGACTTTGCTAGACGTTATCCAGGCCGTCGAATCCCTTCAAAACAAATATTTGCAAGATTACAAAGAACATGCAAGAAAGAGGGTATTTGATGTGAAAAGGCCTAGACTTCGTAGAGTTTTAAACGAAGAAACGGAAACCAACATACTCGGGTTTTATGATGCATATTCATCAACATCACTTAATAAATGATTTCGGGAAATGCCGGTCTCCCGCAGTGCAGTTCAGAAAGTTTTGGAAAGATACAAATATAGACCCTTTAAATTTCGGAAAACCCAAAACTTACCGACCAGCAGTGCCAGATAAAAGTTTTATTTTGTCAGGACTTCCTAGATAGATGTCGACAAAATCCTGATTTTTAAAAATACATTTCTTGATCTGATAAAAGTTCTTTTAGAATCAAACATGGTTGTAATCGTCAGAACACCCGACACTGGTCTACAAATAATCCACATAGAATCCAAGAAATAAAAAAATAAAAAATCAAAGATATCGGTCAATTAATGTTTGGTGTGGTGTTCTAGATGGAATATATATTAGGTCCCATATTTATAGATTATTTGCATTTCTTACAAAATGAGGTAGCACAACAGATTGATTGACCGGAGAACATCTCAGCTAGGATAATGTGTCAGCAAAATGGTGCTCCGCCTCATAGCGTAATTTTCTTTTGGGGTCATATTAAGTATATAATATATAAAACATCATGCGATAATGCTGAAGAGCTGAGACGAAGAATTATAAATACAATAAATGAGTTAAAAGAAAATCCGGAAATGCTAGGGAATGCAACAAATCATACTTTTAAAGTGAACGAAAAATGTGTTGAGGAAAATGACAGACACGTAGAGCCATTTTTAGGACAATTTAATGTTTGTAAAAGTGTTTTTAAATAATGTATTACTTTGTTAATCGTTAGACTTTTGTTTTATTTTTAAGAAAGAAAAAAACTTCCTTAATATCCATGCAAAATGATTTTTGTTTCATTTCGATATCCTTAAAAACAGGAAAGTTTCAGTTACACATGATCAAAATGTTGTTGCATGTTTCGACGCTATTATTTCGCAAACAGTTGGTAGCATAGGGTATGTTTATAAAGTTTACTTGAAATTTCATGTAGAATCGAAATATCCGAAACTGTATAGGTATATAAGTTAGATTAATATCTTGAAGAAACGTTAGTGTTTTGTTTTATTTTTAACAGAAAAAAACTTGCTAGATAACTATGCAAAATGATTTTTGTTTCATTTTGACATTTTAAAAACAAAAAAGTTAAAGCTCATCAAAGTGATTCAAAGATAAAAAACACCCGGCACATCAGATAAACTGCTGACCACAATTAGTAGTGAACATTCAAAGATATACATTTTCCGTATGGATTAATATATTTGGCTGCTGCTTTCGGTACCAGATATCCCAAAGAGTGTAATTATGATGATCACGAAATTCTACAGAACTTTTAATGAACAGCATGGTAACACACACTTCTTGCAAAAATTTTCAATAATCAAAACTATTTTGCAACAATATTTATTCTCTTTTTCTGAAATGAAATAATCTAAAATTATATAACAAAATACAGTTTCTGATATACGGGGATTTATAAATTATTCTGTCTTGTTTATTAACTATTTGTCATTAGAATTATGATCTGATATAAGCAGCCCAAAATAAGTATATATTTTAAGTTTTGGTATTTGAACATATAGTAATATATTTTGATATAAATTGGCTCTAGAGATCTCTGGGATGATACACTGTAAATTTTTTTATAAACTGAGTATTCCCGTCGGCGTCGGTTTGGGGCTGGCATATTAATTATTTAATTTCTGCGAGCCCGAAAATCCCCTAATGTCAATTTATGTACCGAAATAGGACAACAAATGTTAAAATCCATCAGCTGTCTTTCATTTCTGATTTCTTTTCGAAAGTTTATACCCAATTTATAACCCTAAAAAGCCCTTGTGACAATGTATATCAAAATTTGGCATTGAATGTAAAACTTTATCCATCATCTCGAAAATATATTGTAACTGAAAGTAGGTGTAATTATCTATCTATGGAGATGTATCCGGTGACATATTCTACGTCATACATAATATGTGTACAAAATAGCGACTCTGTGAGTTTTTATGCATATTTCTTTATCCCAGGAGGCACGGTTTAAACAATAATTTTGTGATAATCGCAAGTAGATTGAGAACCCTACGAAAATTTATTTTGTTGGTCATGACTAATACTACAATGAACAATTATTTATAGAATAGAAATTTGTAAAATAAAACAACAAAAATGACGTCATACGTATATTCAAGTAACTGGTATTTCCCGCTTATCCAAAAAATTTTCGCTTTGATTATTAATGTTAAGAGTTGAAACTGTTTAAATAAATATAGCACTAAATGGTTATATTTTATGTGCAATTGAATTTATAACTTATTGAGTAAAATTAATAAGACCTGTTAAAGAAAAGGAACGTTTGCGAGCATAAGATTTCAAGAAGTCGGCTGCGTGGGGTTGAAGTAGATGACAGGCATGGCTTGCGCAGTGAAACACTAAACTTTGAGCGTCGGCATTTTCCTCAACTTAAAGAAATGTCTACGTTTCCTCTAGAGATCGGTATCACCTTGGACAAGACCTATTGGGCAAATAAAAAGCTCTATCTTGTTTCTCCTACATATACATTTACATGTTTTTTATCTGATTCAAAAAATGCGTAAAATCGCAATGAAAAAAAATGTCTTATTGTTTTTTTTTACAAGAAAATTGTCAATTTTTTCGAGATGGGTTGTGCCAAATGATGCTTTTGCTCACGTCCGGCTAAGCACTTCGACGGGTCAGCTTTTTAATTCGACCTGTGTCCAAGCAAATAATTCTTCATAGGCATATAAAACTTATAGACGTTTATATTTAAAAGTTATTATCCGCTTGAACCATAAATAAACTAATCTGCTCCTTGACGCCAATTTTAACGTTATATTCTACATATTTTAATGCAAGCAATTGTTTATCATAATTTCAGTCACGACGAACAAAATTAAGTTTCATAAAACTTTCTCTCTCTGCTCTCAATTTAAATAAAGCCTTGTAGGATAAACAAATAGCCATAACGCATTAACAAATAAAGTTACCAATTGCCTATAAAAACAACGTTGCCAAACTTTTTCATCACACATATTAAGCATCACGTATCACGTAGAATGTATTTGTAAGAAGTTTAAAATCTGTATATTGCAATTGCATAAGTTATTGACATTTGTTAAAAAACTCATTTTTAAAAGTTTTTCGATGCAATTTCGATTTTTTACTGGACACATTTCAAAAGAAAAGTTTAGAAATATCTACAACTTCTAGACAAGTCATTTTTTATGGGACCAACTCATTTTAATATAAGTTTATTTACATGCACTTAAGAAAGTCGCCCAGTCCTTATAATTTATCATAAATGCTGTTTGTACTGTTTTCTTGGTCTAATATGTGCGCGGGGTTATTTTATATTTGCATCAATTAGAAAATTTTCCCAATCTTAATATCGTTAATCAAGGTTGACATTATATAACGCTGTCGTAAAATTATCAGATTCTATGTTACATTAGGCAGCGATATCTCCACCTAAATTGTTTGATTTAAATATTAAATTTCGTATTCGTACCCAAGCCCTTACTTTGTTATACATTATGACATGATCAAACAAGCCTGAGACACAGTTGTTCCTTAATTAGTTCCTAAGCGCTTGTCGGCATATTGGCATACAAAGCTGATCGATATGGAAGCTAGTGTAACCGTGTGTAAGACAAAGCGATAAAACAAGGCAGTTTATCTAAATGAAAATAAACGTTAACTAGCATCAAAATAGTAGGGAGAATAATACAGCAAAATACTAACAACATTCTCGGACAACGTTAAATATGTTGTCGCTTAAAGTCCGAGAATATTTCTTTTTTATGACACGCACTTGGTATTTGTTCTTAAACTAAAATCGACTAAATGCTGTGCAGGCTAATAAAAGGTAAAATATTAGTTTTAAATATGTTTCTATTTTTTTAGAATACTAGAAATTAGCTGCTTAGCCACCATTATCTATTTGTTTGTTTGTTAAACAAAGTCAAAGAATCTGCAGTAGCTTTGAAGGTAATGATCAATAAAGATGAATATGTAAATACGGCTACGAATATGTTATTGCGGGACAACAACCAGAAATAACCGAATTACGAAACGTGTTGATACGACGTTAGACTTGTTACCGAAAAAGTCACGATAACAATACGAAACAACATATCAACAAATTAAGGAACGTTAATAAAATCAATTCCTGATAGGATTTATCCACGAAAATGAAAACATCTACCTTAAGGTCAAATTACTTAGTGGTGAACACTCTCACTACCAAAAAAAATATTAATATAAAGAAATATCAAAAGCTAGGTGCCGTTTTGAAGATACAGTTTAATGGCGAAACTTATACGGGGTGTTAGGGATTTGAGTACTAATATTTTGACACATGACAGTATGACCCATTTATTTAAAAAGTCTTATATAACGTTGGGTCTATTCCTTACCAATTTTAAGAAAAATGGCCACGTTATTATACGCGCCGATATTATGTTAACAATATACAAATAAATAATGAAATTAAGTTAATTGAATCTGTCTCAAACCTACAGGTTTTTTTTCTATTTCTTTGTTGACAAAACACAGTTAAGAGATTAGAGTAATCTCGAACAGCGAATATCAATGTTGCCATAACTTATTTTGAACCTTCTCTAAAATTAAACAATTTAAATTGTAATATCTGAAGAACCATTTAGAATTTACCGATGATATATAAGAATTTTTTGTTCGAAATAGTTAAGTGAAACTAATGAAAAAGTATATACAGTAGCCGGCAAAATTACTCCTTAAATAGGTAAAAAGTGGGGTTAGTTGACAAGATATCGAAAAGTGTCAATGAGAAACATTGAATTTAATTTTTCGCATATGTGCCAATTTTCAAATATATAGAAGAACTTTTAAATAATATCCCTTTTTTGACCTGTTTTCAAAAAAAATCAAATTCTTTTCGCTTCATTTACAAAAAACGCAGTAAATCCAACAAAAACTGCAAATGTTAATTTTCAGACCACTAACTTTGCCTATAAAAAACAAAATTTTAGAATTTTAAATTTAAAATTATTTCCTTAATAATCCTTCCCTATATATTCTTCTGTTCTAAACTTTATTAAGACATGAATAACACACTCATAAACACGAAATGTTATAAAAAAATTAATCTGTATTATAATTTAATTTAAATTTAATGTTTACAATTATCTACGTCCATAACTTTACTATTACCTATTTACTTTATTACTACTTTACATTTTGAGAAAATTGGTAAATTATATCTACGTAGCATGGAACGGCTAAAATAAAAAATAATTGCAATAGTCGTATTTATGTCAAACAAGCGTTTCATGTTGTTATCATTGATGCCTGCCAGAGTTGTACTTTTGAATTTTTACTGCTTTGATATTGTTGTTTATTATCATTGTTGGTTATTGTTATTATTATTACGCGTTAAAAATGCCTCCAGCCCTGTCAGTGCAAGAAAAGATGAAATAGTGCTTATTTGCGGAGATAATTATAAGACAACCTGAGAGACACAAGAAATATTAAATGCAAGACATCCATAATCATTGGTTCATTATTCTATAGTCTCGCATTTAATAAAAAAAATTAAAGAAAGAGCCTCTTATGGAATGGTGAATGATATTTCCAATATTACTTCCGAAAAGTGTGATGATGATGCCCGTTTGGCTTTCTGTGCATGGTTTCAAGGGATGATCGAGGAGGATGCAAGTTTTTCAGAAAAGATAGAACTGTCGCTGGTTGGCCACCTAAAATCCAGAATTTGTGATACAGAGCAAAAATCAATGCAGTTTTAAGGTGAATGTATGGCGACATCCACAACTTTTTGATAATAGGACAGAAATGTGAAATATTTTACACCATATGCCATTACTGCAATGAAGAGACCTGTACTCTCAACGAGACCGAGCAAGTATTCATTACACACATGATGTAGGAACATGGTTAGATGAGATGTTTTACCAGAGGTGGATAGGTCTTTTTGCTGAAAACCCTTGGCCCGTTAAGTCCCCGATCTTACACCGTAGGATTTTTTATAGGCAGAGTTTAATTAGGCCAATATTTTGTTTAATTTTAGCTTCAAGGCTGACTAGATAATTTACCGAATTTCTCAAAATGTAGATAAAATAACTTATACTAATTTCCTGTAACTTTTATATTCTGTTTGGATTGTAATAACTCTTAGTAATATTTTGTAGCTTTAGTGTTCTTTAGCCATGTTAATTAAGTTATGGTCTTAGACAACAATTTAAAATGGCTTAAATCAAAATACGAAAATCTTTCGTGCCTATGAGGTTCTAATTCAAATAAAATTAAAAAATTATTAATTGGTTTAATTGAGAATAGAAGAATAGATCATTTAGAAAAAAGTTAAAATAATTCTTAAATTTAGAATTCTAAAATTTTTTTTTACAGGCCGTTGCAACCAGATCACTAGTCTGAAAAATTAATATTTTCAGTTTTTTTACAATTCATTTAGAGACAGTAAAAAAAATTACTGCATTATAAATTGTTTTTGTTAGAATTACTTTTCTAGAAACCAAGCGTAAAATTTTTTAAAACATTTTCAGAAAGCAGACAGACAAATTGATATTTTTTATCTTTCTGAAAATTGGCACAAGATGGTTATGAAAATCGTCATTTTAATGTGTCCACTTTTTAATCTTCTATAACTTTCTTATGTTTCAATATATTACAATGATCAAAAAAAATTGTGGCTAATTACCAAGTAGTTTGTTTTTGAAAAAGATATAAAAAATGTCGGTTAACTAAGATATAAAATTAACTTGCATTTTTTTAAATGCGAGACCCTAAATTCTACTTTCAATGGATAGTTTCTTTTCCTGATTATTTTTAAAAATAGGCGAAAAAATAAAGATCATCACCATAAGATAAATGTGAAAAAGAAAAAAGGAGAATCTTTTTATCATACATATTGTTCTTAAGGCACAGATTTTCTGTAGTTTTTTATGTATTTAGATAAAGGTATCAATGCTAATATATCCAGAAGCAGTAAACAGAGACCTGTCTATTGAAAAAAAAAATACGGGGTGTCTCATTTAAAAAATGCAAGTTATATTTATATATTTAACAACTGACATTTTCTTATATTCTTGCAAAAAACTTGGTAACTATCCATGTCCTATGTTGTTTGGATTAGTTTGAATCTGGATAAGTTAAAATAGTCACTCTCTGAAAACATCGTCTATAATATTCCAGCTGTATGCTAAAGTAACAAATATACGGACGTTAACTTTGAATTCTGAAAAACTTTTCTTTTTTTTCGACATCTTCTCATCTAACCTAACTTCCTTCTTATTTAATGAACAATTTTTAAATCTGACGCCATAACAGTTCTCACATGACATGCCTAAATAATTTTATTGCTAATGGACATGCTGAATTGATCCCACAGAACAGTTTTCTCCTAGAGTAATTTATTCTAGAAGCTCCAGTTAACAGAGGGTATAAAGTATTTCGTTTAGCAAATTATGAGGTATCAAAATTAAAGAGATTTTAGGCAGGTGGTAGGCGTTCGTCAATTTAATAAAATACCTCAAATCATCTGCAACAATTTTACCTGATTGTAGGGATTTAACAGGTTGATAACTATATAGAGAATAAAAAACTTGAAGGGCTGCTGAGGGTTGTATTAATGAATTTACCAGAAATAAAACGGAGGAGGCACACAAGATTTATACGATAGAATTTCATGAAACAGATAAGAGTAAATATGCTGCACATTTTTTCAGGAAATTATGCCAGGCTCATATTATGCTTATTAATAATTATTCAAATTATACAATGACAATCAATAAAACAGATAATAATAAATCAATTTTATATTTACATAAAGATTGTCCTCCAATTATAATATTCTCGCATTCTTATTTTCCGTTGTCTAGCAAAGAATAAAACATAGGCACTGGATTAATTATTTTACATTGTAAAAGAGAATTACAGTAAGTCTATTTTCGGACGATTTTAGAAAAAATTATTTAAACATTAATTTAATTCATGAATTAGATACTAAATTAACTTTTTTATTTGATTTGTGGTACATCTTCCTTTTTACAAGCTTTTATTAGCCTTCAAATGTCTGTTTGGATTAAATTTTGAAAGTCTATTTTGATACACTTCCCAGTTAATATGACCTAAAATGTTGTACACATGTGTAAATTCGTTGACAATGCAATATTGTGGTCACAATGATCTAGATGACCTAAACGTGACTTCGATTGCCTCAAATCATCAAAATGCTATTTTACAACGCTAATAATCTAATTATCCTTTGAGTTTCAAAATTAGCATATAAATCAAGTTTCAGCCATAGAAGTTGAATAGAGGCGCGATATGGTAACGTATTAAATTAATTTTATGAAGGCATAAAAGCCAGAAACTAGGAGTAAATAAATTGAATTCTTGATACAAGTCGAAAAATGGCAAGATACAAGTTAAACCATGTATGCTGGAAAGAAAAATGCACGTTGTTACCATGACTATGCACATCTCATAATATAAACTGATGATATCCACGCTACGTTCATAATGAAAAAAAAATTGTTTTTTGTTACTATGTGAATATTGTTTTTTTTTTTCGCCTTAAACAAAATAATGACGTAGAAAGCTTATCCAAAAGTTGTTATTGACAGCCAGAGCGACATTGCTCTATTTTCAAGTACTTAAAGCTAAAAACGTACTGGAAACAATTTCATAGGGCTAGTTAAATATAGAGACGGATTAAAAAGCGATCTTGAATAAAACATTTTTTTTTAAATGAAACCGACTAAAAATGTACTAAAAAGTTAAAAATAATATTTTATTCCACATTAAAAATTTTACTCCGTCAAGTTGGCGCTAAACTAATAAAGACAGTAAGACCTCATACAGGTAGTATTAGACATCAAAATACTGAATTTACTGAATCCATGATTATATTTTTGTGATTAAATAATTAAGAATAAGTTTAGCGCCGACTTCACGGAGTAAGATTTTCAAAGTGGAATAAAATATTATTTTTCAATTTTTAGTGTACTTTTTGACCTCGGTTTCATTTTTTTATAAACATTTTTATTTCATCTTTTTCAATTTTATCTATACGAGTTTTATTGTAAAAATCAGGTTTAACAAATGGTCCACTGCATAAGATTTTTTCCTTTTAATGGTGAACGCGGAGAATCTAAAATCGCCATTTTAACGTTTTTTAAATATTCTCGCTATGAAATAACTTCGGCAATATCCTGAATTTCCTCTGAGAATTGTCTCCAAATTCGTCAAACCATCGCGAAGTAATCGATATACAAGAATACGTAGGGTCAAACTGATAATCTCCTTCTTTTTGTGGGTTAAACATTATAATTAGGGTAGTCGGGTAATAACTTTTCATTCATACCGAATGTTAATTTTTCGAAAATATCAAGTAAAATACTAGATTTTGAGGTTGCACATTTTCATGGTTACCCTGTATACATAAAATTTCATAACGGGATAGCAAAACAGATACGTTTTAGTAAATGTCTATTACACACCTCAATGTTTTAGTTATCGCCCTAATACCTGAGTTTCTTTGAATATTATTAGCACAAAAAAATGGCCGAACGGATTTCAAATTGAAATACATGGAAACACCAGAAAGACGTCCTCTACAATTTGGCGTTTGACTCATCAAAATCGGTTAAGTCGTTTAGACAATATACGCGAACAAACAAAAAAATACATACAGGTCGAATTGAGAACCTCCTTTTTTAAGTTGGTTAACAAACCACTTAATAACAACTATCACAGTTTAGTATATATGAAATTTCATATAACTTGTTTAGTGGAGCGCTATTGATAATTTAAGCTGTGACAAAGGATGTCATGAAATATGTTTTGCCATATATCATGCATAGATTCTAGATTTATTGTAATTTATAATCATAGATTCCGAGTTATTATCATTTAAAATCTTTTGAACAAAGGTCTAAATTTCAGTGTTATTTAGTTTTATTAGTAGTAATGGGAAATATCCTTGCAAAGGGCCTTAATAACAAAAACTTTTTAATGTACTTGAATATTATTGATACCTGCCATTTTCCTATAAATTCCAAAGAAAGTCATAATTTTCCAGTACAAAAACGCTATTCTATTATTAAAACCAAATATTACATATAATAAAAGCTTCTATGATGTTTTATTTTATTATTTAATTAAAACATTATTAAAAAACACACTCGGATTACTTATTAGACTTTAAATGTTAAATTACTCGAAATCTTGTTAGACTTTGCATAGAATATGTAGCCAAAAATATTTCGTATGACATCCTTTATCTCCCTTTAAAAAAATCTATATTAATCCACCCAACATATATGTATAAATGACAAAAATACCTAGGGTATATCCTCAGATCACTTTTTTAATAACAGTGGTTTAAACTTGTACAAAAATAAAGCTATAGTTGGCTCAGCTTTTAAATTGGGTTCAATTTATTATGATCTCCTGAACACGAAAATGTCCAACCTACAGGGACCCGCCTTTTCTACCTTAAACAACCATATTTAAAAATTCCTCCCAGTAACGTCTAAACTAAAGATAAACAAATTATATATATATATATATATATATATATATATATATATATATATATATATATATAGAGAGAGAGAGAGAGAGAGAGAGAGAGAATGAGAGAGAGAGAGAGAGATACAGAAGATAAACAAATTTTTTCCAAATAATGCAACACTTATATTTTATTGATATGTTTCGCCCATATTTATTAAGATTAATCAAAGCCCGTCACCAGCCCGTTTCAATTCTTCAGATTTGTGGTGTGTTTTAAAGCATTGCTGCACGGTTTCTGTTTTTTTGGAGTCACTTGATACCACTTATTATGTTTTATATTAGTGTTATTTTTAGTATTTTATTTTTCTGCTCCTAAGCTGTATGGCAACAATTTTTTGGCTATTCTGAGAGTCGCATTCTTTTGCAAACAAAATTTTAACATGAAAAAAAGACTAACCTTACAAAGCTTAAATTCAACCATAATTTTAATGGCATTCATGACTAAAATGTTTTAGACGGTCGCGACAGTTCTATTCTAAATGCCCTCTAAGTTGTCATTAAAACTTAAGGAAATATTGACAGCAAACGATTCTCCTAGTCACACCAACAGTGTTGTTTTTAGTTTCTTAAGATAACATAGTGGGACACTCCCTATAGAAATATCTTCATATTAAAGTGTTTCAAACTGTTCATTTATACTGAATAAGATAAAATCTTTTTTTTATAACAGAAGAACTTGAAAAATGGTAATACATATATTGTTAGCCCACAAAATTTCATGGCAAATTCCGTTAGATAGCAAGCAACTTTAGTTCACTAAAAATACAATGTCCATCAAATTCAATATTAATAAAATATTCAAGTTTTACGTCGATATGCATATACTACTTATATTAATCTTCTTCTAATCATTTATGATAAAAAGCATCAATTTTTTTAGAGAAACTTCTTCAATTATCCAAGATAAACACATATTTAAAAAATACTGCTAATATCCTACGGAATTAAAATTACGCGATAATTATTGAATGCATAAAGTTGTCTCAGTTCTGTAGAAAGTCATCTCAAGTAGAAATCAGATCGGTTAAGCAAAGTTATTTATATACTGCTTGCTGCTATAGAAACCTATTTGAGAGCAATTGAAAGTTTGTAAGATGTTAAGATGATGTTTTGAGGCAAACTGAACGAAGCAGTTTCTAAACTTTATCTCGTTCCCCTGATTAACCAAGGAATTCAATAAGTGAAATAAAACGAGAAAAACTTTGTATTAATGCATTAATGTGAAAAGGACTGTTTGTTAAGTGTTACTAAAACATTATTAGAACTTTACAGATAAATTTTAAAATATTAAAGAGAAATCTAGAAAATAAGGCTTGAAAATAGGTAAAACTAGTGATAACAAAGCAGAACTAATAGGCTAGTTCTCAGAGACACGAAACATTTCAAAATTAGAAACAGCGATGTGTATGTATTAGTGGGTTCTTTTAAGTGTTAATTGAGAAAATCTCAGAACTCACGAACGAATTTAGAGAGGAACACTGCTAAAATAAGCGGGAAAAATACAATTTTTTACTCTTCATATATGTTTAAGTTATGCAAAAATTTGCCAAACTTGTGCAGTACGTTTCATTTATTCATCTAATAACAAAAAAAACTCGGTTTCTAATAACAAAAATAAATAACTCGATACAGCAAACGTTTTCGAAGATAAAGCAGTTCAAATTTGGTCGAAAATATGGAAAAATCGCTTGAAAACCGTTATTTTAAATTAAATTAAAATATTATTGAGAGTTGACTTTATAACAAAAAACTACGAATAATAGGACGTGAAGTATCAAGTCGTGAAATAAAGTTTCTGCGTATCTGTAATGAAGTGATGATAAATGTTATTTTATAATAGTGTGCGTAACTTAACCGAATGCTTTAAACATCAACAATTAGGTAAATTATATCGGATTTCTGTAACCTTTCAGTACGTCGGCATTTTTCCGGATGAGCAAGAAAAAAATGGTCGGGTTGTCCTTAAAGACGCTGAACTGCAGAACTAGGAGAGCGTTTTTTTAAATAAAGGTAGCAATTTGCTGACTACCATTGACGTCGATATGGTATCAACTCCAATATTTTACGGTAACCAGCTGGGTCCATTACAATAAAGTCGGATGCTGACTTCAAATGGATGGTCACAACAATTCGTAGGAAAAGGCACCCTGTATTTAGATCGCCAAACAAAAATCTTTTTTGGCTTTTTCGCAACTGAATAAAAATATTTAACTTTAAATTAATTTAAGCAAATATTTAATATAATTACATACCTCAACATGTAGACCAGTCTGTCCACGGAATGTTTCGATACATAATATAAAGAATATTATTTAAGCAAGCATAAGAAATTATATCATTTACCTTAAGTTTTTATAGACACATAGTAGTTGTACAAATACTTTCGTCCTATCGGAACTCATCAGTGCGCCGATCGTAAGATAGAAAAATTAAATAAAAGAAAAGAATTAATTTCATAATTTTAAAACTTGTCAATTTGTTTGACATGTAATCTAGATATGAAAAAAATGATAGTTTGCAGCCGTCTATAATATTATTTTTAAATGTGTACAGATTATTTGTTGCGTTTAGATTGACAAACAAAAATCTGTTTTGACTTTTTCGCAACTGACCCTGTATTTATCACCTTCTCTTTTAGGAATTTTCGTTCTCTTCAAAATTTATTAATGTATTGGTATACCCATCTCTATTAATTTTAACAGTAATTTACTTTTTATTAAAAATCTACTTGGAAAATTGGCTATTTTCACCTCCCATTAAGCCAGCCATGACTGAACATAAAAACAAAATATGAATATTCGCATAAGCGTGAGCGTGATTATTTTTTTAACAAAAATTAAATTTAATATCAATTGCCATATTGCGTTTTTATGGCAATTTAAAATCATTCATTTGCAATACAAAGCACGGCATTAATAAAGGGAGTTAAATTACGCATTATATTCAGATTTATTTAAAAGTGGTAGAAGAACTAACGTTGTCATAACATAATAAGTAATAACAACAAAAGAAAATTGATGTAAACTAGTCTGATGTACGTTTAGGCAAATAAAATTCTAATCTAATCTAATGAACTTATTAAATTAATGGTAATTTAATTAATTCTAACTAATTAATTAATATTAAATTAAAGTGGAAGTAATTTGTCATGAAAATTTGTATGTCTTCTCTAGTAGTGAGGGGTATTTTATATACCTGATCTTTTACGAATCTCCATACCCAAAAAATCCATTTTGGTCATCTCGAGTGACCTAGGCGGCCATGGGGCTGGCCCCCCATATTGTAAAAACCACAAACATCCGCGAGTTTCATTCCGTATATGAGTTATTAATTGCGGTAAATGATTTTCTAAAATATATACCGTTACCTGTTATTTAAAGAAATGTTGCCCAACGACATAGTTACCTAGAACTTCATTATGTTTGTTCACGTTACTGTTCTTGTGAAATACTGTTTCGTCACAGAATAGTAGCCTTTTCACAAAACATCAATCTTTTTTGGTAATTTTCTCCATTTATTCCTTGTAGAATCTGCATATGGTAACATGGTAAAATTCTTTTGGCTAATGTTCAGGAAACATTCATTTGGCGGAAAGGTCTCGTTATCCAATGTAGGAATTTTCCATTTCTGCCAAATTAAGATTTAAACTGTTCTCTTCCGTTAAAACACGTATTCTTCTCTCGTTTTTATTAATCAGCCCAACTCGATGCCTTTTCTCTTATTTATTGCCGTGCATTCTCAGAAAAATTCAATCTCCTTTGATGATATTCTCCATTTGTCCCTTGTAGGATCTGCAAATGGTAAGGATGCATTTTGTTCTTATATAAAATTCTTTGAGCTGATGTTCGGAAAACATTAATTTGGTCGGAGAAGTCTAATTAGCCAATGTAGAGATTTTCCGTTCTCTTCCGATAAAACACTTTCTTCTCTCGTTTTTATTGCAATCAACAAGACCCGATGCTTCAAAATGATTCTTGAACTTTTCAAATGCCCTTCTTTTTGGATATTTTTCAATTTTTCTCGCTAGCGCCTGAGAACCAAAATTTCATTTCAGTTTTTGGGAATTTAAAACTCATTCTGGTCGTATTTATGAAAAATATCGTGAGTATAATAAATAAACAAACTATATTTGTTTAGCAATTTCCACTAATTTATATCCGGACGAAACGGAAATAAATTAGTAGAAATTACTAAACAAATATAGTTTGTTTATTTATTTTACTAGTGATAATGAATTTCCATCAAGTAACGGCTAACTCGATAAATTATTTAGAAAAATAACATGACAGCAAATATAATTTTTGGACAAAAAATAACTAAAATGTATTGAACTGACGTTTAGTTTAACAGATAGGAATTACTTTCGTTAGTCGAGTGACTTATTCTTAATTTTAATTTGAGATAACAATCAGTCGAAAACTAATATGTATGCAAAGAAGGACTTAAAATTTAATAAACATTCAAGGCAAATCTTACAATCAGCAGTTTTACCCAGTTTCTAATTCACTGCAGCCCCAATATTCAAAGAGACTCATATCGGCACCTTCATATATTCAGTTCATCCCCCTTTATGACCTGTTAATAATCCAAAAGGTGGCAACAGCGCTACTGATTTCCCCTACGTCTCGAGCTAACAGTGGAGTTCCTCTAACTGTTCTCCTGAGGACACACAAACACTTTATAACTCTGTGCCGCTTCATGCAAATTCTAAGGAAGGAACGCGACTTTCTCTTTATCTCCTCTTTTATTCCTTCAATTTCTGGCGTATTGTCTTTTTGAAGTCGGAAAGCTTGTTTAATCAAACTACTTTTCGAGAAGTTGTCGAGTAGTTGCTTAAAACTTTCATACTTATTGTCAAACGAGGTGAGAGAGAAATTACTTTTTTTTTTCAAAAGAAATAAGAATAACTTTTCCTTACTTCGAACCGATATTATCCTTAACGTAAAAGTTATCCAGATACACGGTATGGTTCAGGCAGAATCGAAACAAATTATAATTTTTAATTTGAATTGAATGAAAATATTTGTAGGACTTATTATGTAGTTAGTATATTTTATCTCACTAAACACCAACCTCATAATAAGGATATTATAATGCTAGTCCTGCAATGAGACGAGGGCAATGATCCAAACGACAATTGAGATTCCGTTATTTTTAGTTATGTAACAACATAAAACAAGTAATTTGATTAAGTTTTAAAGTTTTTCTTGGCAATCTCTAGAAATGAGGATTAATAAATATTTTATTTAAACAGTTTCTCAAAAACGAGATATCGAATGAAATTAAGATACCTTTATTTTAGATAAACAAAAAATGTGTAATTAAAAGGAAATAGTTGCGTCTACTACTATACCCTCGAAAAGCTATAAAATACCCACCGGATCTAAATGGAAATTTTATGAAGCACTGATAGATGCCTCTAAAACAAATAATGTTTTTATTGGTCGGATTAAAGAATAAGTCAAATGGCAAAAAATTACCCAGAACGGCATGCAGCTGCTTTACACATAAGGACCAAACGTACTGTCAGCTCAAAAATAAAACTATTTTATTAATATAAAGTTATATGACCTAGGGGTTGTGAAAAAAATGTATTCAATTCGGCACCAAAATATAAAAAAAAAATTAGTTTAAAAATGAAAAAAACAATAAAAGCTCGATAATAAAAAACAAATTAATAAAAACAAATTAACCCGACTTCAAAAAAGGACTAACAAGTAAAAAATACCATTTTAAATGACCTTAAAAAGTGACATATGGAGTCAAACTACTATTTGACAACTAAATATTGATTCATATTTCTTAAAGATATACAATTTTCTAATTTTTTCATTTTTTTAAGGCCTTTTGAAGTATGTTTTATTTTTCAAATTTTTTTTATTTTTCATTTTTAATATGTTTCATTTTTTATTTCATATACAATTTTATTTTATTGGTTTTCTTAATTTTATTTATAAATAAATATATACTTATAAACTCTTGCTCTTTCTGCGCAATTTCTTAACTATGTAATCGGTGTTTAAATATATTCAAATTTAACGAGGTTTTTAATGGATTAGTTTTTGTTTGAATTTTAAAGGATGCAGTGCGAAAACTCGGCTACTATATCACATATTGATTTGTATTAATTAGGTGTTCATCTAAACAACCTCATTATTTATTATCGTTGTAAGATTCACATTTTCAGAACATTATTTATTAGTGTGCATGCCTCTTATATCTTAGCGAGCAGTTTTCGGCACTAAACCCACTCGGAAATGTTGCTTTACAACATGGTGAAAACTTCAATCGAATCCGTTCAGTGCCCGCAGAGGAAATCCACTAGTACAAGTCGAAAACAAAACCTCTTTTTTTTAAGTTTGTTAATAAACTTAGAAATTCCCTTCACAGTCACTTGATTATTGAATCTCTTTTTTAAAGTCCTAACGATTACATCAGTTAAGTTTGTTTAATCTAAAATATATCAAATTATATTAATAAAGTAAATCGTCATTTACAGCTATTAATTTTTAATATTGCAATAATATTTTAAAAAATAACCAAATGAAGAAATAGCATATTTTAAGTGTGCCTGGAATTTTCTACATCATTTGAATTTTAAATGCACAAAGGGTATTGCGGTAAAATATCTGCAAAAAATACCAAGCTAAATACGCGTTAGCAGCATACAAAATCAGTTAAAATCTCGGAAGTTTACAACTTACTGCTTAAATAAACTAAACGTATCCCTTGGGAATTAGCCAGAGCTTAAACTTTTGTAGAAAGCTATTTCGCATTAAGGTTTGTAAGAACACATCAAAATAGATAAATAAACATGGGCTTCGCTTGTTTAAATACCGTAATCACATAAGTTTTCCTGCCCTAATCTTGTTAATGGAAAACAAATTACGTTCGAATTCAATATGAAAACGAAGTTTTATACAAGTGATTAGACATTAATGAATATTAAAGTGGAAAACGACCAGTAACAGGTTGGGAAATTCCGACGTCCTTTGTTAAACCAAATAAATATATTCCCAAAGTGAGAGATTGCCGACGATGTAGTTCAAATCGTCCCTTGGCGGTAGCATCTGGCTCTGGATGACCATAAAGAAGCCTTCAGTCCTTCAAAATCCTCGAGGTTGCCTAGTACTTTGACGGGATCTTACCGATATCTTCGCTCATTTGGATGGCTTCCATTCCTTCCTCATCCAAAATTGTAGAATTTTCTTACTTCAAAATACACTAAATTATAATTTCATTTTACAACTTTTACACCTTTTTATTTTAAATTGTACGAGTAATATCCAACTAAGTATTAAAAACACTTTAATTCCTACACATAGTCCATGATAAAAAAAATAGCACATTTATATTTGCTAATATTAAATGCTATTGCAATTTTTCTTTGGGACTAATATGTAGTAAAGAATAAAATGTTGCAATTGTCTTTATAATGGGAAAAAAGCTGTAACCAAAACACCCTAGAATCTGAAAAAGTATAAAACATGAGATAAATTCACGTTGTCACGAATAAGAGGTATTATAACGATAATGACGATTCACTTGACAAAACGTCTAATAAATTATCATAATGGGCCATATCGAAAAAACCAAATGTTTTTTTATTTTATGTATACGAATGTATTACCGGCCATTATAGCAAGCTTTTGGGTTTTGTTAATAACAGTAGACTATGGAAAATAAAATATTTGTTGTCAGGTCATATCAATATAGTTCTAATACATGCTGAGTTGTGATATTTCACTACAACTTCTTTTTTTAGCACTGCGGTGTGTATCCCGTTTGATTAAATCACCCTTTAACAAAAAAACTTCTTTATTTGTGTATAAGGCGTTTATTGTTGAAGACATGAGAGTTTATAATATATAAAAAAACAAAACACAAGTCCTGAAATTTTACCATACCATATAATAGGACTATAAATAGGGATCATATTTGGAGATGGAATTTTCATGAAAAAAAAACAGAAATCTGTATTTTTAAAATTTAACCTAAGTTACGCTCTAAGAGTATCATTTATTAACTTTCCCAAAGTCTTCATCAAGAAAGATGTTAACCTAATTGGGGGCGCTGTAGTTTTTTGTTCGAGGATTGAAAACAACATTTGACGATCTCCATGCTTGTGGAGATATCCCAGTGATTTACTTGCATAAAACACCCTCTTTAATAGTGGGGTCCAGGCTTACCTGTAAGATTGCGGGAATAATTATTTTAGACCGTGTTGTCTTTTAGGGGGTGCATTTACCCACTAAACGTTATATTATTTCCTGGTCACAGTTTCTCCGACGAGCTGCCAGTCCGCTTAAGAGCATCTCATCGGGGATCGCGACCTGGTTACTCTCTTCTTGGAAATAGGTGCTAGGAGAGAGAACTAAAGTCTCTTCTATTTTGCAGTCCAAGTATTATCCATTTTCTTTGGAGCACTTATCTTTTTCTTATCACAGCCCAGGTGCTTAAATAATGGGGCTGAGTCTGAGATTACAACTTCCTTTAGAAATTCCGCCAGCTAATTATTTTGCTATGTCTGAGCTTGATGTTCCTTGAACAAACAAGACTAGAACAATACGGGAAATCCCAAAAATGTAGAAAACGTTTACACTACCTAACATCAAGAGAAATTAATTTAACTTAGCTAATAAAACCAGCAACCAGTTATAATTAGACGACCAGTGGTCACTTGTTTTTCAGTATGGCTTCGGGCGCAGACTGGAAAGCTATTAAAATCACAAATACAATTTTGGTAAAGACCTTAGCGAAATTGTTTTTTCAGGCATGTATAATTAGATGATATACTATATGAAGCAAGACTGATCATATAAACCGGACTAAGTTATAGTATATCGTCGAATATAGTTAAATAAATGGTGGTCTAAAAGACAAGACAGAGTGATCTTTTTACCATTGACCTATTTCAACATATTTTGAAATACATTATATGTATTATATTGAATAGATTTTCTTTAGGGTAAAAGCTAAATACTCTCGGGATTGTTAGAGAAAAATATACGTATAGTCTTGTAAACGGAGTTTTTCTATATACCCATAAATCCAAAGGCACGTTAGCGAGCTTAAAGAAACCTTTTCACTGCAGGAAGTCAATAATTTCTTTAGATTTAATGGGAAAGGTTCAACGATCTATTGATTTAAAAGGGTTTGATAATAGAGAAAAAGATCCGTACGATGTACATTTAATAACGTTTTGATGCCAGCGAATTGGTAGTTAATAAGTGCTTTCAAGGAATTTCAGGGAAATTCCTGGAGTATTTAAATTAAAAGATTCTACATTCATTACATGAAATAAAAAACAGGTTACTAAGCAATCCTTGTGTGGTCCTTTAACATACAAATATAATAAATATTTAGAATTTATTTATGTTAACCATTGCATGTAGGAAATAATTTAATATCGAAAATAGGATTTTAAAATCTGCCGTTTAGTTATAAAAAGGCAATAGTGATCGTGGGTAGTAGATACAAATAGAAAAAATACGCAACAAGGTTTTGAAAGTTTTTCTATTTCTAGTCGTGCTTGTTGCTTGAGTCTCTCGGATTTTTTAATTTTTTATTTGTCATCAATTGTGTATCTCTGTACTTTACCTAAGATCGCATGGTTTTATGTATTTTTTGTACCATCGTCGACTTTTGCTAGAACACACAATCACACATCACACTATTCACACTAACTTGGGTTTATTAATATGAACCTGAAGGTCCAGTGGGAATAACTACAATATCTAAAATGTCATTTTTTAAATCCGCGTTTTTTTGCTCTGTTTACTTAAACTTTCATAATATCAGCATTTTATGATTATTTACAAATATTTTCTTAGTTGCTTTATCATGTTACTTCTTTATTGATACTTTTATCTGAAACTAATCTATTCGTGCCATGTCAGTAATTATTCAGGTCCTTCACTGCCTCATTGTACCTTAAGAAGAATATACTATATTCGGAAAAATAATTTGAAAAGTTTGTATTCCCCTTATCAAACATGATTAATCAATACTGATCATTGGGTTTTTAGGTATGCCTGCAAACCGTAATTTACTTTCTATTTTTGACCATTAAACAGCATATATTATGATGATCAATGTGCATTGCTAGAAAAATTCAACCTTTATACGTACTGGGGAATGTGCTAAGTGTAAAATTCTAATCCTACGTCAACTTGAAAGTTGAGATTATGTTACTAGAAATAATTTTAGTCCTTTGTTATAGCGAAATTCGAATACAAATTAAGGAACTACGTATAAAATTAGTTAAAAAGTGGTTTTGGCGAGATTTTCTAAATTTTACCTATAATGTAGTTTATGGCTTCTAGATTTATTTTTCGGTTTGGTGATGGGCTATTTTTCCAGTTACGGAGAGTTATAGGCGTGCATGTACAAAAATTCAATATTTACATAATCTGTTATTTCTAGAATCCTTATGTTGTATATTAGCAGTAGTGCCAAAGAGAACATGGTGTTATTCTAAAAATCAGAACAATTTATCTAGTTACCCTTGACTGTAACAAGGTAATATTATGCAGTTTTTGCTATAATATTACGTTCTCTCAAAAGATTTAAGGTCAACAGTTTTTTTTATATATATTTTATGTAGTTTATATTTTATTTGTTTATTTATCGGTTTACACATTTCATGTCAAGTTTCGTGCTTTCGTTAATAATTAATGCTGCTCTTTTACTGGTAAACCTTATATATTTTTACTTTGTAGATACGAGCTTAAACATAATCTACAAAATTAACGTTGTAACAGACTTAGTTGCTACATCTGCAATAAAACCTAGATAGTTTAGAGAACGGCATGATTGTAAGTAAATGGTAATGCAGTTCGCACAACAAAAATAAAATCGAAAATAGTATAGAGAGTTTTGGTTTGCCACGTTTGGCGTTAAATAATTTAAGTCACCTCTTCATAAATTGTAATCGCTGCACAATTATATAGACAGAAATATTTACATGACGGAGAGTGTCGGAGTTTGCTCTCACCATTTTGATGAAAATGTTTATCTTAATCTACCATTATTAGCAAGATTAGACTATGTAAATATTTCGTATAAAATTAAAGGTCAGCAAATGGCAGTTTTCCTTCTTAATTGAGACATTTTCATAATTCTGATTGGTGGGAATATCAAAGGAAGAGCTAAGTCACCCATCATTAAATAATTATTTCGCAAACTTCGTACTTATTGTTGGCAATTTAATGCAAAATGAGGTAGGGTGTATTTTTGGTCAGCATAGTAGATGTTTCACTATAAAAATTTTATTAATTGTTAGTTACGCACATTCATATATTTTTACATATTTATTTTAAATAAAAAAATATATTTTTTATTATCACCCACGTAAAAGATCTTAATAGTTTAAAAAAAAATCAACATTTCTGGCATTTATCAAGTACATCCCGATGATAAAACAAAATCTTAAGTTTAAAAATTCTAATTTAGAAAAATGGGTTTTGTTTTAAATAAAATAGATTACGGATATAAATTTATTTTGATACATGAATATGATATATATTAGATATATGTTAATTTGATAACACTGCTTACTGTTATACTAACTGTTTTGCCTACCCTGTATAATATAAAAATTATTTGGTCAGGATATATCAAAATAGACATATTTAAATATTTTATATTTACTGATTTTCTCAACTGCAAAGTTAACCATTTAAGAATGCAAAGCGATGTAATATGTTGTGTTCTCTTATCCTCATTTAAGAGGTATTATATAATGATTAATGTTTAAAAAATCTAAATTTTGTTTGAAATATAAGCCACATTAAAAAGTCACAACCTACCCGATATACTTAATAAAACTAAAAACACTGTTTAATTTCTAATTAACAACATAGTATGCCTATGAGTCCCCGTAACTTGAGAAGTACTTCATCATCCCTCAATTTTTTTTTTCAAAAAGGAAAATAGAGCTTCTGAATACGTAAAATTCTGACAGTTTCGCCGAAATTACTTTTTAATGCTTTTGTGAGTTTCTAATTAACAACATAGTATGCCTATGAGTCCTCGTAACTTGAGAAGTACTTCATCATCCCTCAATTTTTTTTTCAAAAAAGAAACTAGAGCTTCAGTATATGTAAAATTCTGACAGTTTCGCCGAAATTACTTTTTAATGCATTTTGTGAGTTGTTCTTTATGTTTTATTCATAAATATGGTTAATAACCAGATGGAACAAAAAAAATCCAAAATCAATTAACTGTCGATACTATGCAAGAAAATCACTTGCTGATAATAGACTTCAATACCAGTTTCATTTTAGAGATATGTGCCGACATTTTTAACTGTACATCAGACGAGGTCTGATGTACAGTACAGAGGTCACTATAGCTTAAAATAACAATGATAAATAAACTGGCTTTATCGGCTTATTGGATTCATTTTTATTCAGAATATTCTGCTTTTTATCTAATATATAAAAGATATCATAAAGAAAAAGATATCACCTAAACAGTATAACAGTTCCAAGCAATCTCTATTTTCCCTCAAAAGATCTAATTAAAGGATTTTAAAAAATATGTATACTAGTCTCAAAAATGTATTTTTTTAAGTCAGTTTAATTTTATATTTACTCTTATATTTATTATGAGGGCTTTTCAATTTTTTTAAACTACAAACAGATTGACATACTGATCAACTAAAAAACCAACATGATTTTGTGGTCTAAATCTGAGAGTAAATATTTAGAATTATTTTCTAACAGAAAAATAAAAATTGAGCGTGAGAAAAAGTGAACTTTTATGCTAGGTCTACTTAGAATTTCATTTTAATACTTTTGTCGAAATGGACATGTGACAGATGGTTAATGACAAATATTAATATTACTTTCAAGGTCAATATTATGGTTTGATCTAAACTTGTTGCTTCCATTAGAATAAGCTTTAAATTTAGAATCATTTTACACAAGAATAATGCAAAAGAGGTTTATCAAATTTCTAGTTAAGAGGAAATCAAATACCAATAGTTTTTCTTTATTTTATAAGACATACACGAGAAGAAACTTCTGTATAATTTTCCTTGCTGTTTATAATTCTCCGCTATTGCTTTTAACAGGGAAAATTTTAAACCGTGAATGTCGAATTTAATCTCTAATGCTAGCAATCTCGTTCACAAACACAATTTGTTAGACAAACATAACGCTCTATATAGACTTTGTGTTCGGAGAGCAAAAGCAAGTTGCCTGTCACGAAACAGCTATCCTCGTATATATTGTGGAAGGTATATTTCAATATAAAGAGAAGATTTACCCCAATCCTGATGGAAATTAGATTTAAAGTAAACTTAAAATCCTGAACTGATAAATTTAAATAACGCCTAACCAACGGATATTAGTTGTGGATGTGGTACACCTTGTGATTTTTTTTTGGCAAATATGTTTACAGTTTGGAAATGATACTTCGCATCGGGAAAAATTGAAAAAGCTTGGTACCAGACAAGCATGGGCTAAAAGATGTAAAAAATGTTTATGGTAATAAAATAAAACTATTTTGGAGAATGTAATAATATTGGTAATAAATCGGTTTGATTAACATTAATTGCATAGCAGTAAGCTGAACTAATCTAGGAAATACTTAGGAAGCACTTAGAAACAATGTGACGTAGTGTTGCGAAATAGGCGGATGATTTAAATTTGAAATCAAGTCAATCAGGTCAAGCCATAAAAATGCCATGTTTAAACTGAGGATGCAAATATTATCCCTCCATAGAACGATGCCGGTTTAAGCCCAAATTCTTTTTTCAGGGCTTTTATAATTTAAGGCGAGGCTAAAAACATACGTATAGATGTTAATTTGCTTGCGTGATATAGTTTTCCGGCTTATGTGATTTAATTTACCCTAATTTCAACGTATAATGATTAAGCTAAATAATTTGAATACGGTACCTCCTATTTTTGTTAAAAAATATGATGTTTTTATAGTGCAGTTAGATAATTAACTTGAACTATTGGTTATAGCCGTAGTAATAAAAAATAAAAATTGTTAAAACTATCCATTAAAAGACATGATTTAAATATACGACCGTTTTTTCAAAATTATTATAATATGTCCTTAAAATAACCTAAATATTCATTGGTTTAAGTTTTTGAGAATATTTAAATTTCAAATGTAATTTTTTGTTTGAAACAATTTTACTCATTTGTTTGATTTTGCAGGAAGTAGGGTAGTACTTTTTAAATAAAAATTTGTTTAGTAATTGTGAAATTGTAAGTAACTACCTAAGATACACCGCACAATTTTGCTTTTAATTTACAGTTCATACTTTGCACTCAATACCAAAATAATTTGTCTTATTATATAATTTATTGTATGAGTGATGACCTGATTTATACTTTGATATTGTAATAACACATAGGTAGTATTTCTGCATGAAGAAGATAAATTTAAAACTGTTAAAACTAACTTTAATATTTTCAAATCTAATTTGGTAGACTGGAAATTTCAAAAACAATCATGAAAGAAATATTAAACACGTATGGATTTATTTATATAAATAAAGATATTAAGGACCTTATTTCAAAAATATATCTTACTGGTTAACGAATAATAATAACGCATAGGTACCTAGTTCTATAAAGAGAGTCAAAAAATCAAAAAGGTGCTATCCCTTCCGGATTTCTAGAATTAATTAGGCTAGAAGTTTGTCTTATAAAACAAAAATATTTGTTCCTAGGTCTTAAATTTGAGAACCTCGAGATTCTATCAAAATTGCTTTGAAGAGTAGTTAGTTACAAGTCAAAAATTTAATAAGGTAAATATAAAAATGTGGAAGAACAGAGAAGCCATACAGATTTGGCTTTAGTTGTGTTAATATCCAGTAAGGATTAACAGCGATGTTTTGTAAAAAAGTCTTTACTTTTGTACCTTTATGACAACAAGTAGCTATCATAAATGAATGACAAAAAAAAGGTCATGTGCCTACGACAATAATAGTGTCTTTAGTAATATTGGCAGGTTGAAACGCGGGGCCGGTTTATTAATAAGCCGTGTGTATCTTAAAGTAAAAGTAAAAACTAATTGGTGTCCTCTTAGGTTAATTACTTGAATCCATGGAGCAACTTTTCTTTAGTCGAAATATGATATATTCACATTTCGCTTACCCTGAATAAATAAAAACGTAAGCTGAATAAATAAAAGGGAATTTTTTACAAGACAATATTTTACTTATCACAATCCGGAGATCCAAATCCGATCTTATCTAACCTAATCGAGTTTAGCCGAACGAAACCTAACCTTTCCATTAAATAATCATAAAGTTTAGTTTATAATTCAGTAAAGGAATAACTAAACACGTATAGATTTATTTGCAAAAAACACAGAATCCAAATCGAAGTAACCTACCCTAATAAAGTTTAACCAAACCAAACCCAACCTAATCTAATCTCACCTTTTAACAATTCAACGATTTAGATATGTTAAGCAAAAACAAGCGTACACATACAACAAACACTCTGTAAATATAAGAATGAGGATTTTCTTCAACACATTTTTTAT
The DNA here is from genome assembly GCA_030620095.1 of Kuschelorhynchus macadamiae. NCBI lineage: Eukaryota > Metazoa > Arthropoda > Insecta > Coleoptera > Curculionidae > Kuschelorhynchus > Kuschelorhynchus macadamiae. The sequence continues at coordinate 195,482 of JAUTXW010003008.1, forward strand.
TATTACAATCTAAAGATCCAAACTTAAGATAACCTAACCTAATCGAGCGTAATCAAACCAAACTAAACCTGACCTTAATAGTAAATACTCCTATAAATTAGTGCTTAATACATAAATTAATTTAGAAAATAGACTAGGCACGTAAATGGCGATTATTTTTTTCAACATAATACATAATAAAAAGCGACACGAGACTATGGAAAAAGGTATAACAAAGGCTCATCAAAAATGCATTCTGGCAATGTAGCAACCAAGGTGTTTTGTTAAATTGATTTACCGCTATCCATATTAAACTTTAATATAAAGTAAGTATTTTACAAAATATAACTAAGACATCTAATTTTTGTTAAATGAAGGTTGTTGTCACATTTGGCCAATTTGAGTTTTTATTATGTTATGTTAGAAGTAAATAACTTGTTGAATTTTGTAAACAGATACGCACTATTATATAGTTTTGGAAAGCTTATCTGATGTAGTTTTACAACAACTTAAACTTAAGTGTGACGAAACTTAAATTTAAACTTAAACTTTAAGTGTGACGAAACTAACTTTTAGCAGTTACCCACGTTTCCCCACGCCTCGAATATTACCTTAATTTGTAGCTCAGTAGTATATTAGTCACATTCAAAAAAATCTGCTGAAGCTGTTTGCGGGTTCCGAAGTTATTCGGGAAAATATGACAAGTCATGACTCTAAAAAGACCTGAAATTCCAAGTTCGCATCCTACCTCACCCTCTAGCTCCTGAACGACTTAATGTTTCAACCCGACCTTCTCAAAAAGTGTTTACCACTTTTTAAAGTAAATTTTAAAAAAATCATCTGAAATGGCGGCTGGTCGCCATTTCGGAAACAAAATAATTCAATGATAGGTAAAGTGAGTCCTTATTTTAAAGGTCTTTTCACTCTTATTTCATTCTTAAATTTCGAAGTTGCTATCATGCCTCAAAATAAAATGGCGGCGCATAAAAAATTTGATGTTTTTTGGTATTACAGACACAGTACTAGTTGGGTGGAGGTCTAGAGACCTGACTGGTCGGCCTATAAGACCCTTTCAGTCTACCCCAGCCCCTCCCTGAATCACCACCCGTCACCAGATTTCCATCCTTAAATCTACGTGTCCTTTCTAGGTCTGAATATCTTTCCAGGATATTTCCTTGACTGCATCCCTATGCAAGATCGTAGTGCCAAAAATAACCTTGCATAGTCTCGTGCTTCACACCTGCACAGTAAGTGCAGGAATGGAGTTTCCTCCTCCGCTAAACAAAAACATCAATAGTTTCAATCAATCATCAATACAATAACAATTTGTACCAGTTGAATTAAATTTTGTATTCTTTGGGAAATTCTAGTCATATTTAATATACATACCCCAGGTCTATCTGTCTCCGTTTCTGAAATATTGACATGAGCAACTACTCTGTACACTGTACATATTACTATTTACCACGAACTGGCTACAAATTATAAAAGTTCGTTCTTTCTTGTTTTTCGCAAGTAGGAATACTGTGCCCCTTTGGAAAAGGCTCACTGGACGCGAGAATGCTTTAAAAAACACACTGTATATACAGGCATTTAATTATAATATTTGTTGAATCTAAAAAATAGCTTTAACCCTTACACCAAATACTATGTTTATGCAAAGTTTGAAACAATTTCTCAATGATTTGACAAATTATAGATTTCTGATATGAATCAGACTGATGATATTTTCCATAATGCGACATAGCGCAGCCTAATTGAGCGTAACCAAACCTAACATTATCATTCAATAATTTTAAAATTTGTGATTACGCCGTGGAAATAAAAATAAATGTTTTCTGCAGAAAATTTTCATTTTCATAATCCGCTACACTTTATACCAATTAAAAAAAATCAGAATATATCATATTTCCGCTATTTAAAACCAGAAATTTCCGCAGATTTTTTTTTAATTTTACATTCGGGAAATAAGCTTCACGTCAAAAAATTCTTTGGGTATATATAACGTTAATTTGAGGTAAAGAAAAATTGAAAAACAAATTAAAAAAATTGAGACTTTCGCGATAGTCGGGAGGCCTTATACAAGTAAAAAATATATATTTTGTAAATATATATCATCTCGCCTAAAATAAAACCAGAAATTTCCGCAGCTTTTTTTTAATTTAACATTCGGGATATAAGCTTCACGTCAAAAAATTATTTTGGGTATATATAACGTTAATTTGAGGTAAAGAAAAGTTGAAAAATAAATTAAAAAACTGAGACATTCGCGATGGTCGGGAGGCCTTAAAGCAGTATAAAATATATATCTTGTAAATATATATCATCTCGGCTAAACTAAAGTTGAAAAATAAATAAAATAAAAATTGGGGATTCTGCAGGAATTTTTTTTCATTATCACATCCGAGAGGTCTTAAAATATATTGTAGATATATCACATTTTGGATAAAGTAAAGTTGATCTGAATGCCCTTTAATAGGCTGTTGCGCATACCACAAAAAAACCCACACATATTGCACCTTTTTTAAATCTACGAATTATATATATATATATATATATATATATATATATATATATATATATATATATATATATATATATATATATATATATATATATATATATATATATATATATATATATATATATATATATATATATATATATATATATATATATATATATATATATATATATATATATATATATATATATATATATATATATATATATATATATATATATATATATATATATATATATATATATATATATATATATATATATATATATATATATATATATATATATATATATATATATATATATATATATATATATATATATATATATATATATATATATATATATATATATATATATATATATATATATATATATATATATATATATATATATATATATATATATATATATATATATATATATATATATATATATATATATATATATATATATATATATATATATATATATATATATATATATATATATATATATATATATATATATATATATATATATATATATATATATATATATATATATATATATATATATATATATATATATATATATATATATATATATATATATATATATATATATATATATATATATATATATATATATATGTATATAACCTTTTCTTAAACTTATATTCAATAACAATACTGGCCTTGTTGAGTAGTAGGGTCTTACTTATTAAATTAATTATATAATGTTCGCCAATTTGAAAGATAATAATTTAGTAACACAGGACGAAACAGATATTTTACGGAGCGATATATTTTAAAATACGTTCGAGCATTACGCCATACCACAAAAATCTACACACATTCTTATCGTTCCATTTCCTCTTTGCACTCTACAAGTCAGAGCAGATGAGTTATGCTATTCGAGACTTTGAAATATAGTTCAAGTTTTAATAAAAGCCCTAACAATACGTTCTTCACGGATTGCTCATGTTTTGCGTTCCGCTTTTTATACATCTAAGTAGTAAAGGATACGGAAATGATAATTTAATGTGAACAGAACATTATTTAAAAAGCTGTGAGTGTTCCAAAATATGACAGAAACAAACCTGCTAGCTACTATTTGAATGAAGGAAAGTTAGTATTTTTGGTAAAAAATACGTACCACAGCAAAAGTGCCTTTAAAAGTGAACTATAAATGTTATGACGAAATTTTGTCATAAAGGAAACTGATATAAGAGGTAACTAAGTTTGTATATAATAATAATATTAACAGTAATAACAAAAATACTAGTAACAATAATGAAACTAAAGGTTTTTACAATTTCAGTGGTGCGCTTAAAATAAAAACAGAAATGTCTGTTTGTAGCGGCAATATGCGATGTATAGAGACTCATACACTAACCAGTTAAGATTTGTCACCGGTAACCGAGAAAACAGTATTTTGAATAAACACTTTTCGGTTAACCCGGCCTGCAGGTTAATGAAAACTTTGGTTGAACAATCTGTGAGCCCCAAAACAACAAGTTTTTAAGTATATAGTCATTTATAATGAAAGTGAGAACCTTTTTTTAGTCAATAACAAATTATGAGCCCAATGAGCATAGTCATTAAGTAAAATATATATACCGTCGTTCCAATAATTTCTATTGGGCGCCATTTTGATATGCTATATTGGAATCGTACCAATTTTTTTCTTCAGTTTCTACCTAGGCCGCACTTAAAATAAATTGAATAAGTAGTTTTTACACTGATTAATAAAAAAATATAAGACCACCATTCTGCTGCGTCTGCGTCAAGTTGAATTCGCACTGAAATTTACCATTTTAATTACTTAATTTTTGCACAAAAAATTTGAAATCAATCAAATCCAAGAATGGCAAACCACGGTTCATGAATCAAATTAGTAGTTTTTTTCAGACTGATTTTTTTAAATATTGTTTTGCTATCCTGGATTCATACCAGAAACTTCCCAGTTCATTCCTATGTAACATTTGATTTTTGCGCAAAATTTGAGGTAAATTGAATAATTAGCTGAACATGATTTGAGGACCGATTTGAAGTCAATCCAATAAGTAGTTTTTAGCTATGCCGCGAACGACAGACAATTAGACCGACAGATAAACCAGACAAATAGACCGTAACACAAACCTACGAAATTGAGAAAACATATTTTTGGGTTCCTAGTGAAAGGCGATTTTTTCACAATTGCAACTGTTTATTTGTCCGCCATTTCAATACGTATCACAATTTTACCAGTTCATCCCTATATCATACTTATTTTTTTCACAAAATTTGGAATCAATATAATAAGCAGTTTTTTCGGGCTGATTTTTGAAATATTTTATTAATCCTCCATTTTGTTTCGCCATCTTCGGTTCGTAAATTTTGCTGGTTTATTCTTACATAATTCTTGATTTTTGTGCAAAATTTGAGGTAAATTAGATAGATAAATAGATCAATATTTCTAATAGTCCTCTATTTTTTATATAAGACTAAAGATAATATTATCGGTTGTATATATAAACCATCTTTTGAGATCTGCTGTGGATTGCTTCATTTCATTAATAAAAAGTTTTAAACTTTAATATCATTTCAAAAAATCGCCAGTAATTTTGTATTGATATTTTAAAGACATATATTTATATATATATATATATATATATATATATATATATATATATATATATATATATATATATATATATATATATATATATATATATATATATATATATATATATATATTTTGTGTGACATTGAAATCTAACATCTTTGATGACATTCTATAATGATATAAATTTGATTGATCAAAATTTTGATTTTTCAGTTAAGTAGTTTTTTTAGCTATGCAGTGAACAGACAGACAGATCGACAGAATTGAAAAAACATGTTTTTCAACATTGACTCTGAAACGGTAAAATGTTTGGTGTTCCACAGATATTCTTTTCTTTTGTAAAAATGCGTGAAAGCCCATATATATATATATATATATATATATATATATATATATATATATATATATATATATATATATATATATATATATATATATATATATATATATATATATATATATATATATATATATATATATATATATATATATATATATATATATATATATATATATATATATATATATATATATATATATATATATATATATATATATATATATATATATATATATATATATATATATATATATATATATATATATATATATATATATATATATATATATATATATATATATATATATATATATATATATATATATATATATATATATATATATATATATATATATATATATATATATATATATATATATATATATATATATATATATATATATATATATATATATATATATATATATATATATATATATATATATGTATATATATATATATGTATATATATATATATATATATATATATATATATATATATATATATATATATATATATATATATATATATATATATATATATATATATATATATATATATATATATATATATATATATATATATATATATATATATATATATACATGGGTGTCAACGATATCGTTTTACACGATGCCATTCAATTGCTTTTTTGGTTAGGATTTTTTTATTTGGGTTAACGAAATATGGTATTAAGACACATATTTTTCATGAAAAAACAATTGAATATTACTGCCAGTTTTTCCGATATCAGAACCAAGTTAAGAATTTCAAATGGAACCCTGTATATTATTTTACATAGTTTGATAGAGCTTAGAATTACCTTTTCAATGACATATCACACGTTATATTTTTTTTTCAAAATGGCGGACCAGGAAGCGCTTTTTCAAAATTCAATATGGCGGTCGTTTCCCGATACTGATGAAATTTTTGTTTAACAAATTATTAAAATATTAAACAAAATCGGGTTTTCAATGGATTTTAATCAAATTTAAAATCAAATTTTTAATTTATCACAAAATGGGATAAGTTTAATTTTTTCTCTAAAATGTGAACTTTTTCTTAAATTTTCTCAAAAATTTTAAATAGAAAGTTGTATTTATTAAATATTAGTATTAAAGTATATTTTATTAGCTACACGAAACCGCATAACAAGCTGTATTTTTGCTTTTTGTTTCAGAAAAAATTGACAAAACCTTGCCGATATAGGTACATTTTTCCTAATACATAACATGAAACAAACACACACATATTATTAATCAGAAAATCCTGGAATATTGTTTATTGTTTATTGATAAGTAATTTTGTATTATTTTGACATTTTATGACTGTTGTCTTATTTTAGGAAAGCGAGAAAAAATCACAAGTAGTATTAATTTTATTTTACCGGTAGATACGGTGCAGTAACATGAAAGATGACTTAACTAAGATAAGTAGGCCTTGGAAACAATTGCATAGGGATGCCATTATAATTTTCATTAGATTTAACCAGAAACGTCAAAAGTACTGTTTTGTATCGACATTTCTGATAACTTTCGATACATTTTTACACTGAGAAGTGGTTCTAGTTAGTTTTAAAAATAAATATTATGGTTTATTCAAGAGAACATCAAATTGACATGCTCCTTATTTATGGGGAATGTCGCAAAAATTCAAGGGACACAGAGAGATTATACCAGGAACGCTTTCCGAATCGTGACGCTCCTTCACATGCATATTATCCTTGGCTAGTACAACATTTAAAAAATAAAAATAATGGTGGTGTCCATGCTAATGGCAATGATGGTTTCGTAGTAAGCGAAGAAGTGGAAACAAACGTTTTAGCGTACATCGAGAATGACCGTACAGCTTCCCTTCGTGAATTAGGCAAACAGTGCAATACGTCCCATGAAAGCGCCTTCCAGGAACGTTTTGGAGTTAATGTTTGGTTAGGCGTTGTAGGACTAAGCGTTATTGGTCCAATATTATTCCATCAGCCTTTAACTGGCGAGATGTATTTGGACTTTCTCGAAAATGAAATTGAATATTTTATAAATAATTTGCAGCAAAATGATGATTTAGTTTACCAACAAGATGGCGCCCCTGCTCATAATTCAAGAATTGTTGCAAATTACTGAACTAAAACTAAATTGAATGAACGATTTGGTGAGAACTGGTTGGGAACCAATGGACCAATTCGATGGCCAGCGAGGTCGCCTGACCTAACCCCGCTTGATTTTTCTATATGGGGTCATCTGAAAGAAAAAGTGTATGCAACTCCTGTAATATCGTTGGAAATGATAGAAAATAGAATAAGACGAGCCGTTGAGAGTATCTCAGAACAGCATTTACGAAACCTGCTCGCGGAAAATGTTGAGAGAGTTACACTATGCCAAGAACAAGGCGGACAGCGCATAGAACATTTAATTGAGTGACTTTTGTATTAATTGTGAAAGTTTGATTTTAAATTAGCATTAAACCCAATAAAAACCCCCATATTTGTTTATTATTTCTACCTATAATTCAAAAATATCCTCGGTGTTAGAAAATGGCCGCCATATTGAATTTTGAACAAAAGCTTCCTGGTCCTCCATTCAAAATTGCTTATCAATAAAAAATATTCCGAAATTTACTGAATAATAATATGTGTGTGTGAGTGTGTGTGTTTCATGTTATGTATTACGAAAAATGTATATCGGCAGAGTTTCGTCAATTTTTTCTCAAACAAAAAGCAAAAATTCGGTTTGTTATGCGGTTTTGTTTCTGTTTTTTGTTTTTCTCAGTGTAAAAATGTAACGAAAGTTATCAGAAATGTCGATACAAAACAGTACTTTTGACGTTTCTGGTTAAATCTAATGAAAATTATAATGGCATCCCTATGCAATTGTTTCCAAGACCTACTTATCTTAGTTAAGTCATCTTTCATGTTACTGCACCGTATCTACTGGTAAAATAAAATTAATACTACTTGTGATTTTTTCTCGCTTTCCTAAAATAAGACAACAGTCACAAAATGTCAAAATAATACAAAATTACTTATCAATAAACAATAAAAAATATTCCAGGATTTTCTGATTAATAATATGTGTGTGTTTGTTTCATTTTATGTATTAGGAAAAATGTGTATCGGCAAGGTTTTGTCAATTTTTTCTGAAACAAAAAGCAAAAATACGGCTTGTTATGCGGTTTCGTGTAGCTAATAAGATATACTTTAATACTAATATTTAATAAATACAACTTTATATTTAAAATCTTTGAGAAAATTTAAGAAAAAGTTCACATTTTAAAGAAAAAATTAAACTTATCCCATTTTGTGATAAATTAAAAATTTGATTTTAAATTTGATTAAAATCCATTAAAAACCCCATTTTGTTTAATATTTTAATAATTTGTTAAACAAAATTTCATCGGTATCGGGAAACGACCGCCTTATTGAATTTTGAAAAAGCGCTTCCTGGTCCGCCATTTTGAAAAAAAAATATAACTTGTGATATGTCATTGAAAAGGTAATTCTAAGCTCTATCAAACTATGTAAAATAATATAGAGGGTTCCATTTGAAATTCTTAACTTGGTTCTGATATCGGAAAAACTGGCAGTAATATTCAATTGTTTTTTCATGAAAAATATGTGTCTTAATACCATATTTCGTTAACCCAAATATAAATATCCTAACCTAAAAAGCAAATGAATGGCATCGTGTAAAACGATATCGTTGACATATATATATATATATATATATATATATATATATATATATATATATATATATATATATATATATATATATATATATATATATATATATATATATATATATATATATATATATATATATATATATATATATATATATATATATATATATATATATATATATATATATATATATATATATATATATATATATATATATATATATATATATATATATATATATATATATATATATATATATATTGTCCCAAATTTGGCTTACATGCATTGCTATCTCGTAAACCGCTATAGCTACAGGGTGGGTTAAATTAGGAAAGTTTTAGAGAATTTTATTACAAATTTGATGACGTTTTGAAGTTTAGGATATCTTTTGTGGTTTTCAAGATAATTGGGAAAAATCAAAATGGTGCATTTTCAACTTTTGCCCGTAGCTTCTAAACGACTCGTATTATGGTTTTATGGTTTATACATTATTAGGGCACTTTTATTAGAGGAACATTATGCAGGTAAAACGAAGTTTCTAGCTTCAATTGTTTTTGAGATATTGGCATCAACTTTTTATTTTCTTACCGACGCCATATTGGATTATTGTATTTTTGGAAAGATCTTTTTAAGAGCTTTCCAATGATGTATAACAAGGTAAGATTATTATTTTTCTTGAGCTCTAAAAACCAAAATAATTGTTTTTTTTTAAGTAGGCTTTGATTACGCATGGCGGCCATAATGAAACAAAAGAATGCCGCATGTCAACAATCATTTTGTGTTCCTGAATAGTACTTGTTATCATTTTCTCATTGTGCCGAGTTTTTACAAAGTTTATTTGAGTTTCTTATACTACTTAAAATGGAGGGTAATTATTCCAACGAAGAGAATTTGGATATGATAGAACTTTATTTTAAAGCAAATAGAAATACACAAGCAGCTGCGCGTTCATACGAAGAACAATTTCCAGACCGACATCAACCAAGCCAAAGGCATTTCAGATTTCTAATTGTAAACTTGTTAGCTTATGGGTAAAAATATTAATTCAACCATCGATGTTTCAGATTTTCAACTAAGATATTATACTAACAGTGAATACCTAGTGACTAAAATGTAACTATCACACTATTGAAAATACCTAAACTAAATTTAAATTAACACATAAAAAAAATATAAGTTACACCACATGCCTCCCTCCATTTTCCACACATTTTTGACATTTCTCCAATACCTTCCGTGTAACCCTTCTTAAGGTGTTCCTGTTAATATTAGCAAAAACATCTCGGACTCTGTCTTCTAGCTCTCTGAGACTTTCTGGCGGAGAAAATTCGTAGACCTCATTTTTTGCGTATCCCCATAAATAAAAATCGGGAGGAGTAATATCCGGTGACCTTGCCGGCCAAGCAACAGGGCCATTATTAGCGATAATATTTTCCCCGAAAGTATTTCTGAGGACCGCCATCACCTCTCTGGTACCGTGAGCCGGACAGCCATCTTGTTGGAACCAAATATTTTGCAGGTCGTTTGGGGGAACAGAATTTATAACTTCTGGAATAATTTGTTCCCGTAATAGTTGCAAATATCTGTTACCCGATAAATTTTCTTGGAAAATGAACGGCCCAATCAAACGGTTATCTAAAATACAAATTGTTATGAGTGATTTAAAGCAGAAGTGCATTGTTTGGAATTACCTATAATGCCACACCACACATTGAACCCAAATTTTGTTTGTAAACGTCTTTCTTCTAAATTATGAGGATTCTCGGTGCCCCAGTAATGAGTATTATGTTTATTGAAAATTCCACAGTTTGTAAATCGTGTTTCATCTGTCCAAAGTACTTTAGAATGAAAGTTGGGTATTTGCTGGCATTTGTTGATGAACCATTCACTAAACGTGATTCTTCTAGCAAAATCATTTACCTGAAGACCCTGTACAATAGTAGGTTTATAGGGATGAAAGTGAAGTTTTTTCAAGACTCGTTGGACGGTTGATTTGGGAATTGCCGTTTGTTCTTCAATCTTTCTTACTGAGGTTGTTGGGTTGTCCCTGACACTTTCTATTATAGCTGCGTTTCTTGCTTCATTATCTATTGAATAGGTCTTTGGTTTCGGTTTCAAAAAAGACCCGTAGGCTAACAGGTTAACAATTAGAAATCTGAAATGCCTTTGGCTTGGTTGATGTCGGTCTGGAAATTGTTCTTCGTATGAACGCGCAGCTGCTTGTGTATTTCTATTTGCTTTAAAATAAAGTTCTATCATATCCAAATTCTCTTCGTTGGAATAATTACCCTCCATTTTAAGTAGTATAAGAAACTCAAATAAACTTTGTAAAAACTCGGCACAATGAGAAAATGATAACAAGTACTATTCAGGAACACAAAATGATTGTTGACATGCGGCATTCTTTTGTTTCATTATGGCCGCCATGCGTAATCAAAGCCTACTTAAAAAAAAACAATTATTTTGGTTTTTAGAGCTCAAGAAAAATAATAATCTTACCTTGTTATACATCATTGGAAAGCTCTTAAAAAGATCTTTCCAAAAATACAATAATCCAATATGGCGTCGGTAAGAAAATAAAAAGTTGATGCCAATATCTCAAAAACAATTGAAGCTAGAAACTTCGTTTTACCTGCATAATGTTCCTCTAATAAAAGTGCCCTAATAATGTATAAACCATAAAACCATAATACGAGTCGTTTAGAAGCTACGGGCAAAAGTTGAAAATGCACCATTTTGATTTTTCCCAATTATCTTGAAAACCACAAAAGATATCCTAAACTTCAAAACGTCATCAAATTTGTAATAAAATTCTCTAAAACTTTCCTAATTTAACCCACCCTGTAGCTATAGCGGTTTACGAGATAGCAATGCATGTAAGCCAAATTTGGGACACATTGTATATATATAT